>JAXCEX010000066.1:0-123982 GCA_038382965.1 Ceratocystis huliohia | reverse complement strand
GTTAAAGTTCGGGTAAACAGATAAGACAGGTGTCTTATCTGAGAAGAAGTGGGAGAGCATAAATGGAAAGAGGAGTTGACAGAATTTTCATTTAGATTAATACAAAACTTAAGGACCAATTTTAACATAAGGTGTTTTAGCTGGGAATCCATTGGTGGCAGAACGATGCGGGGAGCCCCACATGGCGACCATTGGCTGCCGTAACAACGAGGCTGTAGAATTTCAACAACAATGTTTAGAGTCTAAGTTTGTTACCATCTTCGCAAGACTATAGGCCATTGATAAATTCACAGCAGTGCTTCACAACCTGCAACTAGAGTTTTCTCCTCCCTACCTTTCGCAGTATTGACCTCGGCGCATATTCAAAAGCCAAGTTGTCTCCTTATAGGTTTTCTTTTTTGTTTGTACCTACAATAAACACTCTGACGACTCCTGATATGATTTCTCAGATACACCTCTCGTGATACTTGAAATCTAGACGCACATTATTTTATCTACAATGACTGAAGGCAAGGAGGATAAAACTGGCAAAACATCGTCTATATCCATAGCAGCGCTCCCTATTCGAACATACAAGGCTTCTGATCTACCACTGCCATCCGCGACTCGAGGCGCTATCGAACATCTTGCTACCGCTTTCAAGAAAAAGGGTGGCTATGATGATATCCGGAAACAGGTTTGGGAGAGCTTCCAAGCAAGCGTATGTGTCCCTTATTATCACATGATGTTTTTGTCTTGTCTAACGCTCAGCACATAGGACTACGAAGCGCAAGTAACAAAATCCATCCTTGAAGTAGCTGAATGCGAACTCGAACGAAACCCCTCCCAACTTCTTTCCATAGGCCCCAGCAAGGCCGCAGTTTTGATCGACGGTGCCCTTGAGCGTTCTGGTGTGTACCAAAAAGCAGAAGAAGTCATCGCCAAGCTCATTGACGTAGATGCCATTGAGAAGCAAATCCGCGAAATACGGCGTGCCGAAGTAGGCCTCGAGCAAGCTGAGACAGAACGCATTCTAGGCTCTAAATCAGATGAAGCCTACGCTGCTGAAACAAACGCCCGCCAAGCAGAACGTATTCGTGTTCGCGAAGATATCAAAGCAAAGGAACAGGCCGCAGAGGAAGAGCGCAGACGTATTCTCCGCGAAGAGCGGCGCAAGCGTGAGGCAGAGTTGGAAGCAGCTGAGGAGAAACGCAAAAAAGAGCGGGATGCGCGTCGCCTCGAACGCGAGCGCCAGAGAGAAGAGCGCGAAAAGACACGTGAGAAAGAGCGGGCTGAAAGAGACGCACGTGATCGTGAACGTGAAAAAGATAGACCACCACAGTCTAGGTCTCGTGATAGGGATCGCAGGGATTGGTCTCGTGATCGATCTAGAGAGAGACGGAGAGATAGATCACGAGATCGGCCTCGCCGTACTTCATCCGAAAGAGACCGCTCAAGAGAACGGCGGCGCCGTGAAAGAGAGGAAGAACAAGAGCGCGCCAAAAAGAAGCTTACTAAGGAAGACCATGAACGGCTGGAGCAAGAGGCACTTGCTAATCTTTTACGCGAAAGCAAACGGGATGATAAGCAGCCTGAAGTCGAGATCGATGAGGCTCTTGCTCCACCACCCAGAAAATCTAAGCCTGCTTCTGCTATTCTTCCCTTTAAGCGCGAACCTGGAAAAGCTACTGAGCCTAGTAAACCCGGTGACTTTAAGCCGGTCAAAGATACATCCGAAGCCATACAGGGCCCCGCTGAAGAAGACGCACCGAAAGTAGCAGCTACTCGTCGCAGCAGCCGATCGCATTCAAGAGAAGCAGATCGAAACAGAGATGGCGAATGTGATCGGGATCGTGATCGTGACCGTGACCGTGACCGTGACCGTGACCATGGCCGTGACCGTGACCGTGACCGTGACCGTGACCGTGATCGTGACCGTGACCGTGATCGTGATCGTGATCGTGATCGTGACCGTGATCGTGACCGTGACCGTGACCGTGATCGTGATAGAGTGCGTGATGATAGAGACAGAGACAGAAACAGAGAATACAACAAAGGGGATCGCTACACTGGATCTCGGGAACGTGGCAGAGATCGGGACGAGGAGCGACGACACGATCGCCCCATTTATTCTCCTCGTCGTGGTCGAAGTCGCCGGTCTCCAAGCCTAGCTGAGCGGCGTCAAAAAAGTAGATCTCGCAGCAAACTTGATAAAAGAAGCGAATGGAATGATGATCGACCCCACTCACAAGACCGGCGTCGGGCGAGTCCAGCTCGTCGCTCACGGAGCGGATCTAGGAGCCGTATTGATAGGGCCGAACGAAGCAGAACTCGCCGTCCTTCGCCTCACCGCTCTAGATCCCGCCATCGCACAGAAGCTCCTCAGCCTGTTTCTCGCCCACGATCTAAAAGCCGGGCGCGACGCCCAGTTGCTTCTGAAAGATCGCCCTCGCGCCGCAGGTCTAGCAGCAGGGGACACTGGGATCGCAGCAGCATACAGCCGCGCCCAAGACGACGCAGCAGGTCATCATCACCCAGCACTGCAGTTGCCCCACCACCTGGGCTAGACAAAGAGCAACGTGAAGCCTGGAAGCAAGAAGAGGTACGCAAACGAGAGCGAGAAGCAAAGGCCTATCTCGCTGCGCAGCGCGAGGCCAAAAGCAAAGGCGCAATGCCGGAGACTCGGCGAGTAGATAGGGCTCCCGATGTCTCTTCTCGGTCGAGGCCTATGGAGGACCATGATCGCTATGTCCCTTCAGGACGCGACAAGAGTGCAAAGAGAGGTGACGTCGATAAAGCCACCCGGCCGCGAAGTCGCAGCCGCAGTCGAAACAGAGATAAAGACAGAGACAGGGATAGGGACAGAGGCGTTAGAGATATTCGGGACACTCGAGACCGGGGTAGGGACAGAGACAGAGATAGGGACAGAGACAGAGACAGAGACAGAGACAGAGACAGAGACAGGGACAGGGACAGAGATAGGGACAGAGATAGGGATAGAGACAGAGACAGAGATAGGGACAGGGACAGGGACAGAGATAGGGACAGGGACAGAGACAGAGACAGAGATAGGGATAGGGATCGTGACCGGGACCGAGATCGTGCTAGAGATCGGAAGGACCGCGACAGAGACTGGGACTATGACAGATCTCGGGCCCGCCGTGACCGGGAGAGGGACAGAGACCGAAATCTACGTAGGGACCTGAGCGTGTCTTCTCGTCGTGATCGGGACCGTGATCGGGACCGTGATCGTCGAGATCGCTCACACAGCCGGCGTCGTCGCAGTCGCAGTCCTTGATCTTATCTCATGTCAATCCTACTACTATTAACTTCTATCGTGTAATCAAGCCACTCATTCCCATTCCAGAATCCAGAGCTCTAAAACCATCACTTAACCCTACTTTGCCCTGATAACCCTACGCATCTTAACGGCCCAGACATGCCAGGAAGCTTGCAAGCTTGGTCCCAAGGCTGTTACGTTTATTTTGGCAGGTTCCCCGCCTTATGCTCGTTCCTTCCTTTGGCGACTCGGCGGGGAAGCTCCTGCTTTAGACTCTTAAAAGGCAGCTGTCCACGTAGCTCTTGTGCGTTTATATTTCATCTTTACAGAACCCATCACAAGGCCAAGAAATCTTAGTCGTCAGTTTTCGTTTTTCTCTGTGATCGATTTTCCTTTCATTAACTTCAGGAGAGTTTCTACGTACTCTTTTTTGTCCTTTTCTCCCTTTTCTTTTTCCTTTTTTTATTCGCTTCTATTGACAAAAACACATCTATCCCTGGCTCGTTTGCTCTAGAAGCATCCACGCTCAACTAACCGTGGAGAGTACATCCCCAGCCAGCCTTGCACTTTACGACCTGTTATTTGATTGAAAGCTCATCTATTACCATCGACATCATCACTGTTGGCTATTCAAAATGTCTGGTCCTCCTCCAACCTCGGCTTCAGTATCGCAGTTGCTCCCTAGGTTAAACGACAATGATCCTGATTTCCGTTTCATGGCCTTAACAGACTTGATGCAGGTACTTTCAGTGGCCAAAGAAGATATTTTGCATCATGATGTTCACACAGCATCTAAAGCTATCGAAGCAGTGGTTGCTTGTCTGAATGACTCAAACGGCGAGGTTCAAAACTTGGCTGTAAAATGGTAAGTCACAAGTCAAATATGTTTGGAAATTTGAGCAAGCTGTGAGCTGACCATCTTGCTTCCATCTACCTAGCATCGGCCCTCTTACGACTAGAATCCCGCTTTCATTGTACGGGACATTGATTAATGCAATCATAATGCTGAAGTTGCAGCACAATGTTGATAACTCTCTTACTTCACTTGCCATTCGAAACTCTATAGCGGCATTTCCCCGCCCACCGGCCTCCGTAACAGACAACGGTGGAACGTCATCTATTATGGTGATCACAAGTAGATTCCTTGTCTCTCGTCTTATCAGTCCTGAGCTACGCCCGGAAAGCGATTATATTACCAACCCATACCGTATAGACCTATTGGAAAACGTCAACGAAGTGCCTGAGAAACTTGATGTGCTTATCGAGTTGGTACGTGGCTTGGGTGCTTGGCTGACCAAGGTTGAGATCGAGCTGCTTCTAGCCACTCTCATTTCTTGTTTGAGCAATCCCACTTCAACATCGGCCGTCCGCAAGAGAGCTGTAATTGCCATTTCTCTCATAACGGTTTACATTAGTGATAGTGCCTTGCAAAATCTCGTAGTGCAGATCACACAACCTCTCAAAGACCAGAAAGCAAGCCCACTTATCCGGCGTCTGTACATTTCCATAGCCGGTTCTATGGCCCGATCTGATCCCCGGCGTGTAGGAGCTTTTACCTCGACACTCACTCCCCAGATCTTTCAGGCTTTAGGCCAAGAAGAGCTAGATGCCCACACGGAGCTTTTGGCCAATGGTGACAATGGCAGTGCCGAATTTGAAGACATCCGCGAGTCAGCCCTTTTAGCACTTGACAACTTTTTGGCATCTTGCCCCCAGGACATGAAGCCATACACTGATCAAGTGGTTGCGGCTGGACTCCGCTTCATTTCATTTGACCCAAATTACGCCGCCGACGACGATGATGAGGATATGGAAGACAGCGACCAGGATGAAGACGAAGACAATGACTTTGATGATGACGATTTCGGTGATGACGATGACACCAGCTGGAAGGTGCGCAGAGGAGCCGTGAAGGTTTTGCACACTCTCATAGAAACCCGTGGAGGCGGTGATTTACTGGAAACTGGAACTCTTTGCAGCCATATTGGCCCTGCCCTCATAAGGAGATTTGGTGACAGAGATGAGAGTGTGCGCTTAGAAGTCATTTCAACACTTTCTATGCTGATTCGCAAGACTGAAGAAATCATCTTCCCAACTGGACAGTTGGTGTCAACTGAGATTGAATCAGGAGCTGCCCCAACAGCTAGTCGCAAGAGAAGAAGACAAAGTAGTAACCTTGAAACACCCGTTTCTCCTGTTGTTTCGCTAGAGCCGGCTGGTGGCATCCGCGTCGACTTGGCTCATCTGTCGCCAGGAATTGTCAAAGAATCGCTCAAGGTTCTCAAGGGCAAGCTTATCCCAGCCAACCAGGCGGTCATGAAAGTTTTGAACAGCCTAGTCAAGGCCCGGCGTGGAGATATTGACGATTCTTTCGTTCCCGCGGTTGTTGCTGCTTTGAACTGTCTGAACACTTCAGGCAACAACATGACAGCATCTACAGCAGCTGCGTCTGGGACGGCCTCTGCTACGCTGACAACCTTGAAAGTGACAGCTCTTGTGCTTATTCGCGATATTTGCAGATTCAAACCGTCGGTCCTAGAAACCCAGATTGAGAAGATTGTGTCGACTTTGGTTTCCCTAATAGGAGAAAAGTTCTCCAAGATATCTAGTGAGGCCATTTTGACAGCCAAGGAACTTGTCAGATCGTTTATTGATACGCGCTCATCCCTGGCCAGTTCGAACTTCGAGTTGACAGGCATGTTCGACGCAATCTATTCACGTGTAGATCCCACTAGCAATAAGATCGATACGGAAGTACGTCAACATTCTATCGAAGCGCTGGGTGTGCTGATATCTAGAACTATGGTTCCACAATTCAGTAACCTTTTGTCAGACGATCGTCGACACTCTGGATTGCAAGCAATACAGGCTCGCCTGAGCATAGAGACCACAAAGTTGGCCTCAATTCAAACCATTGAGGAAATTGCCTCGTTCAAGCCCGTCTCCGTGCAACTTGAGAAGCCATGGATTCAGGCTGTAATGCTTGAGCTGGCTAACAATATCAACAAGTCAAAGAGAATTGTTCGTAGCGCTAGTATCAAAGCTCTCAAGCATCTAGCGGCGGCTGCAATTGGCCAGATGGAGCCTGAAATCGTGCGTCAGGTTGTAACACTCCTAATTCCTGTAGTAGACTCAGATGATGCCTACATGGTGACTTCAGCACTCTGGGTCTGGGCTTCGTTCGTTCAACAAGAGCCCAGACTGATGACTACCGACGAGGTTTCAAAGGCCATTGTGACTATGTTGAATACCCGCTCGGCTAGCATTGCGTTAGAGCCTCTACTAGTGCTAGTTTCACACATTGGAAAGAGTGGTTGCGGAGAGACCTTGATGCGCCAACTTCTAGTTAGTGTGCACAATATCACCGATAGCACTGTCTATGGCCGGGTTATTGGAAGTCTTCTAGTTGCTGGTGGTGACTCTACCGGGGTCAGTCTTGACTCTTTCATCTCCGAACTAAAGCCCAATCCTGAAAATGATAACCGTACAGCTTTGGCCTTGGCTGTACTGGGTGAGGCTGGCAAGAAGCTTGGAGAAAAGTCTCCCCTCGATCCCAACATCTTCTTTGCCCAGTTCCGGCCAAGCTTTGATCGTGTATCCCTAGCTTCAGCTTTTGCTCTAGGCCGTGCTGGCTCGGGAGATGTTGATAAGTATCTTCCGCTAATTTTGGAGAAGCTGAACGCTGCTAGCGACATGCAATATCTTCATATCCTATCACTAAAGGAAATGCTTCAGAACATGTCGCCAGATTTGATGCCTCACTTAAAACCAATCTGGTCGCAGCTTCTAACAGTTGCAAACGCAAATCTGGAAAACCGCGTAGTCATTGCCGAGTGTCTTGGCCGTCTTGTTGTTCTTGACTCCGCCTTTTTCATGCCAAAACTCCAGGTAAGTTGCCGGATATGCGTAGCGCTATATGCCTAGCTATGCGTACAGACTCGAACTTGGCTAACTAACCTTGGTGTTGTAGGAACTTCTTGAGCATAGAACCCCCATGGTCCGCGGACTTGCTATTCAAGCGGCTCGCTACACACTTCCCGAGTCCGATGAGGCATTTGACACCGGGCTTAAAAGCTCGTTAGTATCTATGCTACTGGTTATGCTTAAGGAATCTGATATGGATAACCGACGCTTGGGAATGATGACCTTGACCTCGGCAGTACAGAACAAGCCTTCTATTGTTCTTCCACGCATGAGTGACCTAGTACCATTCATTATCGACGAGTCCAAGATCAAGCCCGAGCTTGTGAGAGAGATCATGATGGGACCCTTTAAGCACAAAGTAGATGATGGCCTAGAGGTGCGCAAGAGCGCCTACGAAACTCTGTATGCTCTTCTAGACACGGCCTTTAAGAGTTTCAGTGTGTCAACTTTCTACGACCGTGTTGTTGCCGGACTAAGCGATGACCATGACATTCGGTCTTTATGCAACTTGATGATCATCAAGTTGGCTTCAATTGTGCCCAAAGAGACCACACGTCGCCTAGATAGCATTGCCACTGCCTACCAACAGGTTCTATCTGTTAAGCTGAAAGAGGGCGCCGTGAAGCAAGAAATCGAGAAACAGGGTGAAGCCATTAAGGGTGTCATCCAAGTTACCATGGCCTTGGTGGAAAAGTTGCACCTAGCCCAGAGTGAGACTGGGGGCGAGACGTGGTCTGAATACTGGCGGTGGGTGAACAGGGAGTTTGGCGTGCAGGTATATGCTATTAAGATGGCTCAGAACGAGGCTAATCCCTAGGAATTTTGGGGCGGTTGTAGGGCGACCGCTACCATAGCCCTGAAAAAAGGCCAGAAAGGACAAAGCCAAAAGAGGCCGGGAGTGAATGGGAAGAGTCGGAAGGCAATTAAGAGGGAGAAGAAGGATAAGAGGAAGAGGAAGAAGGATAAGATGGATCAAAAGTCGAGGGAGGAGAAAGATAGTATGGAAATACAAGCCGCAGAGCTGGCTCAAGCAGAGCCGGCCAGTGGGCAGCAAGAGGCGAAAGCAAGGAAAAAGAAGACCAAGAAGACCAAGAAGACCAAGGGCAGCAACCAAGGCAACGGCGACTTTGAGGGTGAGAAGGGCTCTAGTGGATTACGGACTACTCAGCAGCTTGTCTTGTTGCCACACCCTCGCCTTTCCCATCATGGATCACAATTAGGTCTAACAATGGGGCCTAACGCCCAAAATGCATCGTCAGCAGTCTAAATATCATGGTTAATATTTTGCCTCCTAATTAAATTCATTGCCTCATATCTGCCGAGACTGGTATCACATGTATATTTTAGTAGTTCGTTCCCTCCTGCCTTCATCCGCCTCCCTTCCACTGTCTTAGAATTTCAAGGTTGGCAAGAACTTTTCAGCATCTTGCTTCTGCTCTGAAACTGACTGGGGGAATGCTGCGATTCCAGCCACAATACCGCCGATCATGAAAAGCAGAGAGACTAGACTCCACACTATGCCCCAGGCACGCGATGAGCCACCGTAGCGATGCGCAAAGACACTAGCATCGGACTCGTTTATTTTGCGCAGAATGAGGTCGTCGCAAATATCCCATACGCTGTAGAGCGACGACATGACGCCGATGAAGAGCTACAACAGGAGAAAACCACAAGAGTTAGGTTAGCTAACGAATAGAGCCAGGCTGCTGCCAGGGGTATGGCATGGGAAGAGGAAGACATGGCATGAAACTTACCACCACAAATCGCAGAGCTTCGGCGTGGTTGATGAACCAGCAGGCCGCAAGTAGGCCGACAGCTGAGAGCACAGTCAGCACCGTCAGCCAATCGCGCTTTCCCCACCAGATAGTCAACAGAAAAGCTACGGCAAGAGCCAAACTGGCGATCTTGCTGGCGACGATATTGAAGCCGCAGAAGGTCAACAGGGCGCCAATCAACGACGAGCCAAGGTATCCCGCAGGCAGGGTGATGGCTGGGGCACCGCCGCGCATGTGGGTAACCCCGCCCTCGTGGGGATCAAGCGAGATGCTCTTGACACGGCCGCCGGTGCAGATGCAAGCAAAAGCGTGACCGAACTCGTGGAACGCAATCACAAGCATCTTGAACGGCCATAGGACCCATCGGATGTAGGGCACGTTCCACAGGATCGCTATGACTACCACATACGCAGCAATAATGCCCAGAGTGACACTCTGCGTGTGGTTAACGGACAGGCCACGGCGGAGGAGCTGACCGGTAGTTATGGTGTCATCAGAGTATGGATGGTCTAGATAGGGCATGGTGGACAAGGCCAGGTCGGGGGGCCAGGGTTAGGGAGTCAGATCGCGGGGGAGGAGTTTTGAGTGTGGTGTTGTCGAGGAATCGAACGGAACTAGAAGGAGACGAATAATAATATATAATATGTTAAAAGGGCAAGTTTTCGTCGCAACAAGACAAAAGAAAAGGAAGTTGTATGCTACGTTCCTGCCTAACGGGGAGAATCGACTCGAAACAAAGAAGAGATAAAAAAAGAAGCAGACAATCGAGAAGGAGTTGTCTTTCTTGTCTTGAGAGCGATGAAAAAGAAATGAAGGAAAGAAGAGAAGAAAGGCAGGTGCTTGGTTTGCTCTTTCCCTTTCTCGTTCAAATACAGAAGGGAATGCAACTACGCCTTACGGCTGGCTGGTTGGTTGTTGCCTTTTGGTGCTCCCCTTGTTTCTTGTTTACGTCCACGCATGGCATGACGCCATGGTTTTTTTTTTCTTTTTTTGGGGAGGCGCGGGCAAGACACAGAGAGAGCAAGAGGAGGAGGGGCCACATTCTTTCCCTTGTTCCTTGCCCCCCCTTCGTTGTTTCCTAGTTTCCCAGGCTTAGGTCAGGTTAAGCAGTAGCAGGTTCCTGGCTAGGTAAGGTCCCCTGCTTCATTCTTCCTTATTTTTGTTGGGTGGGTTTTCTTCTATCTTTGGGTTTCTTGACGCAACTGCCGCTCCTAGGTCCTAGCCCATATGGACCCTGTTAGGGAAAGAACCGGCATAGAACAGGGGACAAAAAAGAATTAGTTAAGCTCTAGTGTAGTAGTAGCAGTAACAGTACTTACTATAGTGCTACTGCGTGTGCTGTACAATGACGCGGCGCGGTGTGGCTGAGGCCCCACCAAAACAGCCACCCGCATGTCGTGCCTGTTTTCTGCCTTGCGTCTGTTTTACTTGATTGAACAACTTTGTATCAAAAGTGCCCAACACTCCCCCAACTTTTACTTTTGCGTCGTTTGATCTATGTGATGCCAGTAGACGTAAAATATATTCAAGTTCAAGCTCCCCCAACTTGACGACAAGCTAGCAAGATTGAAACAGAAATATGAAGGAAAAAAAGAAGTAGAAAAACGTAGTGTAGGTAAAATTGACTGCTATACACAATGGGCAAAAGAACAAGTAAATAAAAAAAAAAGCTCGCCACAATACAAAACAAGGAACGAGAATATATACAAAAAATCAGCGCTGCCAATCAAGTAAACGATTCCAAAACTCCAGGCCTCCTACCCCAAAGATTCTCCAGTTATATACTCTGCCCAAAATAAGTTACATCGCTCTAGATCGTCCTGTTCTCGCCTCCGGCTGGTCCTCATCAGCCTCCACCACCACGGCCTCATCTAGTTCCTCCTCAATAATATTATTATATGCCGGCGGTGTCTTCTCCGGAATCAGGTTTTTTGCCATCTGCGACTGGGCTTCAATGTCAGCCACCACCTGATCAACCCCATTGTTCTTCTCAATGCGCTGCATCCAATCGATATCTTCGGGCAAATAGATGCGGATCAGAGCCTCCGAGACGAGCTCCGTGATAATCATAGCAACGAGCATGACAAACATCGTGGCCCACCACGATAGTTTCTGTCCAAAGTTTTCCACAAACGTGTGGTATGTCTGGTACTGGCTCAGCGCGTTGGAGGTCATGTAGCAGAGGATGATCATCCACAGCCACCAGGCCACATTTGAAAGCAAAAACACGGCCCATGACAAAATAGTCTTGGAATGCATCTCGAGAACCCTGGGTGTCGGTCATAGTTAGTAAATTTTTGCCTACTCTCTCTCTCTCTCTCTCATAATCAAAGTAGTTCAAGGAGATACTTACAAAAGCTTGAAGTTGATGAAGATCACCACGGCAGTGAAAGGAGCTGACCCCATGGCATACAGAGATGTATCCTGGTCAAATAGCAGCTTGTCATACTGCAGGTATGTAAAGAAAAACAGCACTGTCGACTGCGAAATGCCCATAAACATCCAGCCAGCCCACTTGCGGAAGTTGAATGCCTTGTTCTGCTGGCCGTACGAGTACAATTCAGGAACGGCAAGCAAAGTCTCAGCCTTCAAATCACGATCAAGCACACCAAGTGCAATCACTGGCAACGACGTGAACAGCACATTAAACACTGTCAAGGTCCAGTTCTCATACAAAGAGGTGCCAGTATATCCAGTATAGCCTTGGTAGAAAGCCTGAGTAGGAAAAAAGGCAATCTCCTTCCAGAACGTCGCCAGAATGTATTTGCCGGTACGCATGTAGTTCCACCGGCCGTGGACAAGCAAAAGTCGCTGCAAGAAACGGAACTGTGCAATAGAATAGTCGGCGGTACGCGCAGCCTGAAGACCCTCACGACCAGAAATTCCAATACCAACATTCGAAGCCTGGATCATTCCAATATCGTTGGCACCATCTCCAATAGCAAGAGTCATAGACTTTGGCACATGGTCTCGGATGCGCTTGACAATACTAGCCTTTTGGGCCGGTGATGTTCGGCAGCAAATTACAGCACTAGCCATGACAGCAAGTTCGTAGAAGGCGTCATGCAGAGAGCTATCATCGTTGACGACATTCAGTGTATAGCCGTCAATGACGACACAAGAATGGGGAACCATACCACTGCTAATATCCGCAAGAGCCCCGGCTATTGTGTTGCGGAGGTCCCCGGATCCTGTGGCACTCAAAATGTACATTTTGGACCAAGGCAGAGCAACGTGAGCTGATAGGCCGATGTTGATGGCAGTCTCGCGTCTATCACCGGTTATCATCCAAACACGGATGTTAGCCCGGCGGAGTTTATCGATAGTCTCGGGAACGCCGTCCTGGAGTTTATCTTCAATAGCAGTAGCTCCCGAAAGTTCCAGTTTTTGTTCAATAAGCTCGCCAACTTCTTCAATCTTTTGCTGGCGGTTTTCCAAGCTGGTAGAAGCCTCGTGGAACTTTTGCTTCCAGACCTGGTACTCGTCATCTTCGAGGTAGCGGTGTGCGAACATTAGAGTGCGGAGACCCACAGTAGAGAAGTCATGCAGATGGCGGAATACCTTGTCGAAGATAGCACCATCGTCCGCGGCAACCCTCTCGTCGACCATTCCGTCGAGATATTCAGAATCAGATCTAGCCATTCTCTGCCGTGGGGTGCGATAGTTGGCACTATCAGTGGATTGCCGAGCAGCCACAGGATCCCAGTGAGCCTGGAAAGAGGCGCGTCCACTTCCAAAGCTGTCTCTACCCCCATCTGTACTAGTTCGATGTATCATCCTTTGTTGCATGTTACGCTGTTCGTTGGCATGGCGCTCGGCTGCTTGAGCCTTGCGAGTAGCCAACTCACTTT
This sequence comes from Ceratocystis huliohia, assembly GCA_038382965.1. Classification (NCBI taxonomy): domain Eukaryota; kingdom Fungi; phylum Ascomycota; class Sordariomycetes; order Microascales; family Ceratocystidaceae; genus Ceratocystis; species Ceratocystis huliohia. The sequence continues at coordinate 111,173 of JAXCEX010000066.1, read as the reverse complement.
GAGCAAGGCGTTCGGTGATAACGTTATCAGCGCCCTTGCAAAACACACAAATCTTGCCATCAGGCATGCGGATGATGATAGACATGCGCTTTCGCTTGCTACTGAACTCGATCACATCCAGAACCTCGTAGGACTCTGTGGTCAGAGAACCATTGGCATCAGGGAACTGAAGAGTGATCGTTTGCGCAGGGCGATCAATCATGACGAAGCCCAGCTCTTGGGCAGCCTCAACCAAAGCAAGCTCATCAGGGGACGCAGACTGGTAAACAATCTCACCGTTCTTGTTTTCCGGTAGGCACGTGTGGCACAGTGCTAGTGACATTAGGAAATGGCGGGCTTTGCGGGAAAATTCGGTATCGGGACGGGCTGCGATGTAGGCTAGGAGATCCTCGGTTTTCAGCTCGGCTTGGCCCTGAACAGGCTTGAAGCGAGACTGGGACCGGAGTCTAGTGCTCGTCTCAGAGTCGACGCGGACGAGAGGCATGGGATCTGGTGAGCTGGACTCATCAGCCTCGGGATCGTCAATTGTCACAGGACCTCGGACCTTCCCCTGCCGTCTTGCTTCAATTTTGGCACGTCGGACTTCTTCGTCATGATCCATGTTCATGTCATGGACAAAAGCCATACCGGCGACGCTCATCATACGGAAACGCAAGAGATTTTCGGTTAGTGTTCCAGTCTTGTCGGAAAAGACATAGTTAACTTGACCCAGATTCTCAAGAATAGTAGTGGTGTTGACGACCATAGGCGTATCGCTGACTGGGTCGTACATTTCAATGTCATCCATAAAGTAGTACTGGCCAATCTTTATGATTTCCATGCTGACATATAGAGACAGAGGAACCAAGACGTTGAACATGATCAAGTAACCAACAATGATCTGCGACATGGGTACGCTACCAATGAAATTGCGGATATACCAAGAGTCAGTTTCAGTGTCGTTTTTCCAGACGACGTAGCCAACGGAAAGGCCGGCAGACAAAATGCACACAACTGCCACAAGGATGAGAACTATGTAGTTCAACTGATCTTGAATAGCGGGTTTCTTGGTGCGAACATGCTTATGGGCGTTCATGCGAATCTTGCACTCTTCACCGCTGTTGACGACAATGCCAATTGCCTCGGTGGTGTTGCGCAATGTAGAGCCACGGAAGATGATGTTGTTCAGAGTAAGAGGCGATGTCTGACCGTCGACCTTCACCCGGCCTTCGTAGCTGTAGAGGTCGACGTTGGGGTCTTCGGAAACAATTTCAGCATTGCAATTTTGGATTGCCTGGAGGGAATGGCAGCGCTCAGCCAATAGAGGACAAGCTTGCTTGCTCTTAAGGTTCGTTTCTCCGTCCAGTGCCATGGTTTCGATATAGGCGATGCCGTTGGGGCCAGTGGCATGCAGAAGCACAATGTCGGCAGGGACGTTGTCATCCCGCCTAAGGCGAATGATATCGCCAACCTTGATATTTTCCCATGCAACACGATGCCAATCATCGGTAAGTGGAATTTCGGGTAGCTGTCCGGACAGCACAGCAACACGGTCATCCGTGTGATCGTTGTCGGTAGGTTTTACGCGGGAAAGTCTAATGTGGCGTCTCTTTTTGCGGCCTTCCCATCCCAAAACACGGGCAACACTGCGGTTTTCGATCTTGTCCATGAGGTAGCGGTGATAATCGTCGTATCCCTCCTTGGATATGCTGAAGGCAACGAAGATGATCAAGGGGATAATTGTCGTATAGCGTCCGACGGTGCTGAGCCCTGGGATCATCTGGAGGATGCCGATAACAAGAAAGTAGAAGTTGGCGAGTTTGCTGAACTGGAAAACGAGCTGTTTAGGAAGGAAGTCCCAAACGGTGTAGCGACTAGAGCGGATGTAGTTTGTGATGTAGGCACGATTGCGACGTTCATCAACGAGGTCTGCCGGCGAGACAGCCATGGAGACATGGCGGCCATCTTTTGAAGGTGGTAGAGGTTTCTGGCGTAATATAGTCTCGATAATAATTTTTTGGTAAAATTCAGCCAGCCAGCGTTTACATGAAGCGGTGCCAGTCTGGGTTCTTTTTTGCTTCTTGCGCAACCGACCAGAGGCCGTTGTTGAGGAAGTAGGTAGCTCGGCACCCATTGTGGGCGCTGAAGATGGTGTAAAGCGGCAGAGATCAACGACGACTCGATTGTTGTTGTTGCAGCAGAAGAGGACTCGAAACCGACGTAGTTTGTTTGAGCAACAAGCGAAAGCAGCTTGCCGTCAGAAAATATTTAGGTTTGGCTCCTCTCTAGACAGCTAGAACTCAAGCCGCGAATGGGCCCAGTGCAGATGGGAGGAATTTCTGGTGTCCCTGAAGGTTGGGGCCCTGCAAGTATCCGAGGTCAGTATTAAAAGGTCATGGGGTGGTCCGAGAGCTGAAGCTTAAAGCAAGAATAGCAAAGCAGATTAGACGGGGGGGGAGGCAAGCCTATGGTGAGAGCGAAAAAAGATAAAAAAAGATCACAGAGCAAGGGAGGCGGCATGTTTATATGGGGAGGGAGAAGAAGGGCAGACAAGACATGCGAGCTTCGATAAAGTGAGGGCGTATGGCTATGGAGGGTTATGGTGATGGCGATAGCGGGGTAGACATGTTATCAGTTTTGGGTTGAGCCCAAGCTTTTGAGTTATTTTTTCTTGTTGTATTTTTTTGGAAGTGATGGCGATGATGACAGTCGCTTTTTGCCTTTAGCTGGCTGTGCGATACTGGGTTCCGCTCCGCCCTCGTATTCTGTCTGCTTGTAGGAAGCGGGAGGCAAAAGCGCAGGGGAGAAGCTGTTGGTTACTCACAATTTAAGCGGGCGTCACTATCCGCAGTTTTCAAGAGAGAGAATAATGATCAGGAGAGGCGCACAAGGCAAGGAAAGGCGGGTGTGGATAGGGATATTCAAGTCAAGTTAAGACAAGACAGGCTAAGACAGACAGATTCGAGCAGTAACAAGAACGTGTGCGATCTTGGCCAATAACTTAATAACTTGGCGCGTGTTTCAAGCTGCTGGCTGTGGTTGTTGGTATAGTTGCTTGCTGGCTCGCAGGGCCTGTCAAAGTCGAGGTCGTCGAAACTTGGGTGGATTAATAGATGCCGGCTAAAAAATTAGACTCAGATCTTTTATCGCTTGGGCGGCTTGGGAGTCAATGCCAGTGGGGAATAAAAATAAGAAGCAAAAGACAGCAAAAAGCAAAGCAACATAAACCAAGGCCAAGCCGGCGATAGTAAAAATACAGATGCGAGGATTAAGGACGATGGACGATGGACGATGGATAAGAGGGGAAGAAAATAGAGACAGGCCATGAGCGGGGGATGTCTTGCTGTGCTGCTTTTCAAGTCTGCTTCCAAACAGGAAACTGCAGACTTTAATATTATGACAAGGTATCATGGACAGAGTTAGCAACTGCACAGCCCTGTCGCTGGCGAAAAAGACGCCAAAGGTAAAAACGCGAAAAGGGCAAGGGCAGAAGGGCAAAAAGCAAGAGCGCCGTTCTCCTCCAGGAAGATGCCTATAACATCATCGTGCTCTTGCCTAGCCGTTCGGGCTAATTATTCTACCTTCTCTTGCCGTGTTCTTCTTTTCTTGCCCGCCATCTCCTGCTTGCAGCTGCCTTTAGACTTGGACCTGGACGCATTTTATTTTTTTTCTCGGTAGCTGCGTTCTTTGCGTGCGAAGCAGTAGCCGTTCGTCCTCCCACCGCTTTTGGGATGTCTGCTTAGCTCTTATCCCACAGCAGTTCCTTAATCAGACGAAAGCATGCTGAACTGGTAGGTCAAGAGACGCTCACTAGGGAAGGAACGAGACTAGGCTGAGGCAGGAAATAACGTCATATCAGCGAGTTTAACAAGGGTGAATATCGCACACTAATCGCTAGGATGAAGGATCCCCTCTGGATGGCAACAACAAGTTGCTTGCGTATACCATTCATCATTTCATTAAAGAACAAAAACAGTATAACAAAAGCAGGATTGCAGCAAACACGCCTCTCTGCCCAGGCCCTGCTTTACAGAATAAGGGCTAATAACCCCAGATAGAATCTCGACCACAGGAAGTTTACATCTGTGTCGGCCCAGATTTTGTCCAGGCTAAAGTTTGCTTAGAGAATCTCGTTTTTTGTTCTCTTGCAAAGGCCTCTCTGCTTCTGCTTCTACTGTTTTCTTGTCGTGGCCCGCCCTGCTCTTTTGCTTTTCTTTGGAGGAAGGCTCTTGGTTATGGGCTTGTGGATAGTGTCTTGGGCTTTGCGTGCACCGCCTTTTTGTTGTGAATCCTTGTTTTTGGGTTGGAAGGCAGCATGCATTGTGCTGTTGTGTTTTTGTTGGGTATGGCGCATGTTGATTGGGCGCTGCTCTTCTGCTTTGTGATGCATTGCCTATGAGTGTGCTTAGTCGTTGCCATTAATCCCGTAGATATGTAGCGACCACAGCTAAGCCGTATGCTATGTATATGCTAGTTACGTACATCTACTACAGCCTCGCACGAGCACGTGTGCTGGCTGGCAGTGCTGCAGCTACAGGTGCATATGTAAATGCATGCGTGTCCATGTTGCCCGCCTAAGTCTCAGCGTACATTTTGCTCACCGATCAAGGGGCCGAGGCTTGAGCACAACGCGCACTTGCCAGGTATAAGGCGAACGAAAAGCTTTGGGCTTTTTTTTCTCTTTTCGATTACCCAGCGAAATATTATGCACTCTATTGGACCACGCGTTTCCGACGCTCAATCTTTACTTTACAGCCTTTACAAGACTTGCGGGAGGTATATCGGTACAATTTAGAGGGCAGACAAGCGAGTCAGGGCAGACCAAGCGAAGAACAACGGCTATCGCTAGGTATACGCAGTTGCGGGGATATACCATGATATGAACACCCCACGTGATGCAGGTGGCGTCGACGAGGGGGAACACGAACAGGGTGTTAAAACTGGTCCTTGATTCTTTTAGGATACTAAGTTATTTTAACTATTCCTTATTCCTGTATTTATATCCACATCCATTTTTCTCCGATAAGCCAGGTCCTTATCAGTTTACCCGAGGTCTTTCCGGAGCAATCGTGGAGGTTCTCTCAAGATCCCACCCCCCCCCCCCATTTTCCCGGAGTTCCGGAAAAGTGGGTTCTCGGGGCTATGATGCTAGTGGGTCTCGTACGCCGACCATTGACCTAAATTTGGGCATCTTCTGGAGACCAGGTGGCTTCGTCAACTCACCCATCTACAGTCATGTTGGCTGCTAGAATATATCCAGTCTTAATCCAACCTTTCTTAATCCACTGTTTGACTGCATGATATTGTTTATAAATGTGTTTGGTGACTCGGCTTCTGTCGTCGATGCTGCGATCGCCGCTTGCTTCTTCGAGCTTCAGCTTATCGCTCTCTCAAATCCAAGAAACACCATTCCACTGACTGACCTTCGATTACTTGCATTCGCATAGTCAGCGTCACTACATCCAACGATATCCATCCCCCTTTGGCGCGCTTCGAAGCAAATGGAATATTCAGCAGTGCCACGCATGTAGCGTAGCACTCTCTTTACTCCACTTAAGTGTCTGGGTGTATGTCTCGCAGACGCCTGTGCGAGGCTTGACACTGCAAATGCTATGTCCGGTCTAGTCATTATGGCCGGGTACATTATTTTCCCCAGTATTGACCGATAATTTCTTGAATCTAGGATCTCCTCATCCTCATGCGCTAGCTCAGTATCCGCCCAATCTCCCACCGGTGTGCGGACCGGGGACTTCTGCGCTCATCAAACCCTGCATCGTCAACCATCCTTTGAATGTATTACCTCCGGTTGATCCACAGTCTTCTCTTGGGCCTATCTCATGAGACCTGTATCTCAATAATTTGAGTAGTTTCACCCAGATCCTTGAGCACGAACCTCTTTGAGAATAGGTCCTTGAACCACTTGATCGGCTTGTTGTCTAACGCTGCTGTAGTTATGTCGTCAACGTATAGCAAGACCAAAATTTCCGGTTTTGTATGGAATAACAGACACGGTTCTGTGGACCATGTTCTCAAGTCCCACGGACTTGAGGTACCCAGTGCAGTCCTCATTCCATCAGGACACTCGACATTCGCTAGTAGTTTGATGAAAACTTCCTCCTTGATCTTAGACTGCGCGATCGCATTGCACGCATCCATCTATTGACATTCCATGTTATATTAGGCTGAGGAACAAATCGCCAAGTACCAAGCCTGTCAGGAGTTTCCAATTCACTCTTAATAGCCTGTCTCCGCCCTTGGTCTTCCATTGGATGTGAGATGGCTTGACTAAGTGCCATAGAAGGTTCTAATAACGCTACCATGGTCTTCTGGATCGCGCCATCTTCTTCATCCACTCTGATCCTTTGCTTTGGTCGTTGATCCTCTTTCATCTCGAGCTCCTCAGTGAGCCTTCTCTTCGGTATCTTCTGATGCAGCGATTCGACCAAAAGGTTCAGTCTTGTATTGACTGCGTTCGGCTGCGTCGTATCAATCCCTGTTATTGCCTTCGTTCCTGAAAAGGGTTTCAATGACTGTTCTTCTCCACCCTCATCATCTCCTCGGCCTTCAGGCATCTCTACATCGCTAATAGCCTCGTTGAAGACCGCTATTATAGGGTTGTAAAGTTGACCTGGGTCTCCAATAGGTGTTCCAATGCTCATCCCGCCGCTCGACGAACGTATCCAGACCCATCGTATCGTCATCCAGTGTAGCATAGCCAACAAGGGCACGCGCAAGCTTGTCCGGCCCATTGCGGATTTCGAGCATACTCGGGCTGTACGCCCCTGACCGATCGAAGATCCAAAGTTCCATTTTGAAAGCACAAAGAGAAAAGGCGTGGACAAATCAGCTGGTCAGTGACGACACCCTGAGCACGGCGCGTGAGCTGAAGGAAATCTGCCGTGAATCTGCTTGTGTTGTAGGACTTCTTCTGCTCCCCCACAACAAGGACGCACTTGTAGAAAAATGTATCGCTCCCTTCCGCAGCTGGCCTCCGCAAGAAAAGGACCATCTGTCCTTTTCGTGCTTGGAACTAGTTGGCAGTCTTGGTGGTGTGGAACGCGTATGGTGCGTGGTCCAAGAAGCGCTCTTCTAGAGAGCGAAGCCAGTCCCAGACCAGCGTTTCGTCAGGCACCTTCGGGAAGGTCGCCCATTTCTTTCCATCGTGCGCGGTCAACACCCCCTCGAGCATTGCCTCCTGTTCTCTGCGCCAGCTCTTGGGATGAAAGAACTTCTCCCAGAAACCCCCTACATTGCGGAAGATGCAATTCTTTATGTCTTCAAAAGTTCCTCTGAATGTTGGGGCGATGCTGGCAGGGGGGAGGAGAGGAGTGAGGACGCTGAGGTTGTTGATGATGTTGAATACACTTTCCCAGATGTCAGTGTCAGCAGATTTGTCAAACGACATGGCGGACAAGAGGCCGAAATTCATGGAGTCTAACTGCACCCCCTCGAACATTCTGATAAATTGAAAATAATTGTCTCGCTATATTACTGTTTCCACTAGGAGAAGGAAGACTGGATGCCGCTGGAGATCCAACAAGAGCTAATAGAAGGTCTGCGATATCTTTGTCCTGTGGATTGTCGACATCATCGCATAATTTTTCTCGAAGATGGTCAGGCCCATTTTCGAGAGGGTGTTCTGAAATGATTTTGATCTGCTGTTCTGTGAGGGCCCTTTTGAACCAAAGTGCAGCACGGCGATGGGTTTAGCAGACAAGATTGAAGGACCGAGATGGAAAGTAAACACAAAACAAGGGAGACGCGATACGCCATGTGACATTGGCAATTTGGACAGCAGGCTTCGTACATATTGAATCCGCAATGTTAGTCCAGGGACGGCAGGAATCTTGCCAATTCAAGGAAAATTGTATCACGCTAGCGTGATTGAGAATCCTGGTTTGTGCATGTGGCGACAAGGTCGTTTTCGGGCCGGTGGTGTCAACCGCCGTCGGAACTGGGGCATCCAATACTAGCACCTTCTAGAGGGGCTATCCGAGCCAGGCCACGGCGAGCAGTCCGGCAATGCAGCTCGACCTGCTCGTGGTTCAAGGGCAGCATTAACAGCACATATCTTCAGCTACCTGCCATGTGTAGATCTTCCTGCGCAGAGAATGATGCTCCCATAGGCTTGTTGCAGGCAAGCAATGTGATCCATCCACCTTTAGAGATTTTCGTCCAACCCTATCCAACGCCCTTCGATTAGCCTCTCCCGCCCTACTATAACCATTACACACACATGGTGTAGAAGCCGATAGTCTGCTATCACCAGACCTGGTACACGAGAGGTTAAAGCACAAGGTCCCATTCCCATCCATCCTACCCACAGCTATGCGACCAGGAGGTAGTAGAGTTGCGGTCCATTATGAATGTCTTTGAAGGGCAGATTAAGGCTGGGTCTCATCATCAAACACCTCGGCTGGCGTTAGGGGACCTTTAGGCTCTCAGTGTTCCAGCCTATGCGGCGCTCTAGCTATGGTGGCCGAAACCCCGCTGAAACTGCGTGGCGGACAGATGCCCAGGGTGTGACGGAGTGGTGGCACTTCTACCACATATTAAACCAGAGATCTGGAGGTTCAATGGATCCTTGGGACGGTGATACAATCAAGACGCCAAGAGGCCACAGCTTTTACTTATAATCAAGCTTTGCGGCCGACATGCCCCCCACTAACTAGTAAGCCACTTGATCCAGCCTCTATTAGAATGAGATCAAAACTGGCCCCATGCGTGGCTCTTTGCCTTTGTTTCCATACGTAGTAGATTGTGGTGAGACTGACTAGCTCAAGCAGTCGTTTCCAACTCAGATATATAGCAAGGATGACCCGCCACACCACTTAACCTTACACCCTTGTTCTGCCTCGGTATGCACTTTCCTGCAGCTCGACCTCAGCTCAGCTACAGCTCATTTTCTCGAGCTACGTCTCCCCCTCACTTCACCTCACTCCTTCAGACGCTACTAGACAACTACTTATTTTAACAGACGCACATGAACACAGCCCACCTACCAGGAAACAGCAAGCGGTGCTCGCTGCAAGAATTCTCTCAAATCTTCCTGCAGTATCAATATCTTATTAGACCGTGTGAAGGGCAGGACGAGCGATGAAAATCAGTGATGAGATCTGTGTAAATGCCAGCAAGGAAGGAACCCACGTTAAAGGGCTGACTAAGACATACCCAAAAGCCACCATTTTGAAGTCATCATCACCAAGACATAATCAGGAGATTCAACAGGCAGCTACTCGTTTCTCTTATACTTTAACGCCCGCCTTTAACAAGACATGGAGATTCCTATTCCGATGGAGCACCAGAATATCTGAACGAAACACCCAGGTTGGTTTTCCTTATGAGAGGTAGACTTCGCAACTAGTACGTATCTTGCTATCTCGGAGCAAACTACTGTGCTAGCTCGAGCATAACACTAGTAAGGGTGCCCGCAAGGGTACCGTTTGGCTTTTAATGCAGTCTCACAAGAATACAAGGCCTGCGATTGGCAATACCATTGTGCTCTGTGCTCTAGCGGTACGTCGAGTCTGAGCTCCAAAGGCTCGCCACAAAGTTCAGGCGAGTCTCGAGGCGTTTGAACGGCTCATGGTTGCAGTGAATGTAATCATGAATCTGCATGTGCTACACGGAAGTATTGTCCCCTGGGGCACAAGGGAACGATGGATAATCTTATGCTATGGTCAGAAAGTGCGGGGGATTCAAGAACATCAAGCGCGCTTCAGACTACCCTGGCAGTATCGATATAACTTCAAATCCATCAGAACGCCAGCCGTGATCGCAGGCGATATTCCCCGTGCTTCGGAAGTTCATGGCATCTCGCACGATCACCACAGGTTTGAACATCTGGTAGGCGTGTGCATTTCACCATGACGTTAAAGAACGGATGCATGATTCCAATAAGCACAGCTGCCCAGGCCTCATGGTTAATATCTCTAGACATGATGAGATCCAGGCGACAGGAATTTGGTGTCTACGTCTGTCCAGATTGTAACTTGGCTAAAGCTTGCATTATTTGTTTTGTTTTCTTTTTGCGTTTCCCCAGGTGTCCACTGTCTTGTAGCCCTGCTCTTTTGTTTCCTTTAGAGGAAAGCTGTTAGTCGTGGGCTTATTATATATAGCGCCTTAGCCTTTGCATGCACCGCCTTTTTGTTGTGAATCCTCGGTTTTGGATTGGAAGGCAGTACTGCACGCTGCGTTCCCGTGTTTTTGCTGATTAGACACTGTCCTTGTGCTTTATGATGCATTGCTTATTTGCTCTTAGCCGCTGCTGTCTATGATTGTTGCCGCTAAGACATCTTGATAGTATAGCTCGGACAACATGCTGTTCATATAACTCGATTACTCACCTATTCTCTCCTTCCTTACACTCGCACGCCTAGTCACAGCTGCGGCTACGGTCACATGTGTATATGCATTCATATCCATGTTGCCCAAGTCTCAGTGTGCATTTCGCCCATTAATCAAGATTTTGAGGCTTGAACACGGTTTCGACAGATATGGCACCAAGGCTTTTGTTTGATGACTCAGCTAAAAAAAGGGAAAAAATCGGGTGCATGTACTATGTACATGTATTATGTTTCTGACGTCAGTTTGTACAGCTTTCACAAGACCTGTATCAGTACAATTTAAAGGGCAGGCACGAGAGTTGGGCTAGCGCCCAGGCGAAAAACGGCTATCGCTAGACACTTTTCTACACATAGTTGCAGGGATGGGCCACAAGATGGGACCCCGCGTGATACGAACAGGGAAAGAGCTCGAAGCTCAAGCGAGCGAGAGAATGGCAAACAACAATTGACAGTAAGAAAAAAAAAAAGAAAAACAAAAAAAGACAAGGAAGGAGCTACCTAATATAGAGTACAGACCCAGGGAGAGGGAGGCAAGGTAAACTCAGCAAGAACCCTAACGGTGAATACAAGGCAAGAATGACAAAATACACAAAAGGCCTGCAATTGGTCGACTTAGGAGCGCTACCACAGTGTTGTAAGTTGCCCTAAAGTTCAAAGTCATGTTGCTCTCCACTAGTCTAAAAGGTCATCAGCTTTCAGCAGACCTCGGCGGAGCAACAGTGGTCTTGTTCTCCCGTAGCTAATGTGTAGGAAAAGATCCCCTTCAACACCTTCTAATAGAACTGCCCTCGACATTAGCTCTCGAGCTGACTATCCGCAATCCTCTATAATTGCCCCTTGCCTTTCTTCTCGATCCGTCTCAGCTTCCTTGCCAGCCTCGAATCGAATCTCTACTCGGCCTTTACTTTCTCTACTAAACCTCTTGATTTGCTCGTGTCTTCGAGACTTTGATGCTGCGTTCCAGGGGCAGGTCCTTTACAGCATCACCTAGACATAAGCCATGTAAGTACATGTCGTACCTATGTATATTTCTACTACCGGAGGCTAGCCCATAGTCTTTACACAAAACTTAAACTTGCTATAAAAAAATAATATTTCCAAGGCCCAGATATTGTTCAGCCCGAGATGAGACATAGGAAACAAGAAAATAACTACCAAAGAAAACAGGAAACACAGTAATAGAGAGTAGATGAGCATCAGGAAATAAAGAAAATAAACACGGTAGAAGAAGAAATCAAGGACAAGGAAAAGAGCAGAAACGTAGAAGAAGCAAGCAAAAGTAAAATCATATCCACAGCTGCGCCTAACTGATATAGTTGTTGAACCTTCAACGCCTTCAAAATGATGAAAGCAAATTATCATCATCATTGATTTTATAGCAGGCAAAGCAGCAAGCAAGCCATAAAAAGTGAGAACCAAGAAACAAAGATCAAAAGAGTAAAAAGAAACCAAGCAGAAAGCCACCACCACTAAATTGACTGGCTGACTCTAGCAAAAACAATCACGATGCAAAGGAAGAATGAAAACCTGCACCGCCTACATTAACAAAGAGGCCCGTTTTGTGAGACACGGTAACTCTGAGCGAGAGAGACGGTAGCATGAGAAAGAAAGAAAAAAAAAAGGAGAAAAAGAAAAAATAGGGAAAAAGGCAAAGAAAATTCACAAAAAGACATGGAAAACCAAGAGTATATGTACGTCCCCAAACAAGCCCCATGTTTAAACCACCACCTGCCCTTACACAACCACGCCCAGATGTTACTGAACCTGAGCCATTTGAGATCTCACTTCAGGGGACAGGCTAGGGGGGTTATGATCTGAGCCGTCATAAGCAACGAGGTGGTTCATGTCAATATCAGTTGCTGAGGGCTCAACAAATGAGGCTGGCGAGTGAGTGTGGATAGGGAGGTTCATGGTTTGTTTCGGGTACATATCCCCAAGCCCATTCCCATCATCTGAGATGGCACAGGAAGAGTCGGGGCCTGTCCCCGGATAAACCTCAGCTGATGTTGGACGCATCATACCAATGGGAGGGGATTGCTCGGCAATCGCTGAGTCGGTGACAGGGCTCGTAGAAAACGGCAGGGGCGAGATAACAGGTGCCATTGTTGTCGAGTTTGCCATGGGCGAAAGGAAAGAGCCACTATACGGTGTGCTCACCGGCAGTGGCGTAGGCTCTCCAGTGGGGGGAGCAAAGTAGTTGGGACTAGAAAAATCAGCAGGTGAGGCTGCAGTCGCGGACATGGGGTACTGGCGCATATCTAGGCCAAAGCCAGCCTGTGTGTCGATACGGAGACCGGAGCCCATATTCGCCGGTTGCTGAGGTACAGGGGCATACAGATTAGGACTCTGTTGAGATGCAGCCTCGCCCGGTTGTTGAATATAGAAGGAAGGCATGGGCTGCTGGAACATGGAAAAGTCTACAGCCATGGGCACCGAGCGACTGCGCTGTCTCTTGTGACCAGGCCCAGCGCGCATGTTTGGTTGCATGTTGCTGATCCCCCAGGTTTCCTGGAACATGCCCACATGAGGCGGAGCCATGAAGTTGGGTTGGGATGAAGGGCGGGGGATGGGAGACACAGGAGCCGAGACGGCCAGGTTGTTATGATCAAACATGTGCTGATGGGCATGGCGGTTGATAAAGGACTCCAGGGAGATGAGCTTAGCCAGCTGTCCACTCAAGACCTTGGCATTACCGGCGAGGCGATGAACCAAGCACTGTGAGGCCTGCTTGTCTTCAGTGAAGTCAAGACAATTGACAAAGCCTTGGGTAATGGCAGTTTGGTCCATGAAGAAAAATGGAGGGCTGGTGAGATCAATAACAATGCCGCTGGGTTTTGTCGGATCGTCGTCGTTATTCTCGAGGTGGATGTTCTTAATGTAGGAAAAGGGGTACTCGATTTTGTAGCCGGCCTGATCATTGTTAATGTAGTATGTCATGGTACATTTGTCAGGAGAATAGAACACGATCAAGTCCATGGTGTTCTGGCCAACACGCGTCCATTTTCCAATACTCAGGGCACGACAGGTAAAGTGCTGGATGAGAACCTTACTCTGGGCAGCCTGATCGCCATGCATAAACATATTGTTGCCGTATGGGTAGAGGCCGGAGCGACCCAAAAAGCTGCCGCCGATTCCTTTGCCAGTTTCCATGGCCTGGATAGCCAGATACTGGCGCATGGACTCGGGGATAGACTCCATATCCTCGCCATTCTCCAGACTTTTCTTCGCAAGCTGCTTAATCTTGGCTCGTCTAGATATAGGCGCACGTTGTTAGCAAAAAGAACGAATGCATCTAACGGGGGGAGATGGGGGGGGGGATGCGTATGATGATAGGACGTAGTGCGTACTTGTTCTGAAACCAAATCTGAACCGACCTTTCGGTCATGTTAATCTCGTCAGCTATCCGGTCGCGAACAGCAGCAGTGGGGGTGGGGTTTTTGTTGAACTCCATTTCCAGTGTTGACAGCTGATCGGGGGTGGCACGCTGACGCTTGTGGTTTTTCTGTTGCTGGGTCAGGGTGCTTTTCCGCGGGGGGCGCTTAGAAGCAGAGTTGGGGCCTGACTGCGAGAAGTTCTGCGTGGAGCCGCCAGGAGTAGAGGGACTAGGCGAGTCCATCATGGGGGGAGGGCCCATCATGGGAGCCGAAGTAGATTCCATTGCAGTAGCCATAATACAGTGGTAATCAGAAAAGGAAAGAGCCAATACTATGCACGTGACGTAGTGCGTTTATGGTTTTCAGATGCCAGGTAGACCCTTCGTTGTCGGGTTAAGAGGGTGAGGCTATTAAAAATAGCTCGTCAAGAGGGAGCAATGGAAGACTTTTTAGGCCAGGGAGTTCGATCCACAAGTCGAGACGGGAATGAAGACTGGCTGTACAAGTAAGCTAGCGGGGTCGCTTGCATATAGAGAGACAAGCAGATGAGGACGGAAGGAGGTGTGTGCAGTGAATCAGTCAGTGTTTGAGGGGGATATCGTGAAACCGGAAAACAAAGGCATCCAAGAATCTGCGGGTGGAAAGAAAGAGTCGTGAAAAAGAGCGACAGATCGCAAGACCAGATCGGAGATGTCGAAGGGAGGAGAGAAGAGAAGAACAAGAATTACGGCGAATTAGAGGGCTGTGTTAAGGGAGCCAGTTTGTCGTGGTGGAGGGGTCGATGACGGTCCCTGGAAGCGAGTGTGTGCAAGTTTGCCAATGAGCGAGAGCGTGTAGAGAGCGTTTGGTGTAGTAAATACAGCGGGTTGGGTTGGACCAAAAGAGCGGCAATATGAGAGGCAACAAGGCCAAAAGAGTGAAAGGGACAGACAAGCGACAAGCTGAAGGAGGTCTGAGTGCGTGTGTGTATGAGCCGATCTCGGGTGAAAGGTTCCCCTCAATTCGAGAGGCGGGTCTACAGTTGATGGATGTATGAGAAATATTTCAGTCGGAATCGAGTCGTAAGAGTGCAGAAGGCGCGGAAGCAGATCCAAGTAATAATAAAATAGTAAGAGAAAAGAAGGCCAGCATAAAAAGTGTGTGAAAGAAAGTGGTATGGGACCTCGAATGAATGAAAGGAAACCCAAGGACTGGCGATGAAGAGAGTGACTTTGAAGCAAGAGTAAGAAGAAAAAAATTATAGAAAAAAGAAAGAAAAAGAGCGAAAAGCTGGAAAGAAAGAAAGAAAGAAACAACGACAACACAAGGATGGGATATGGCGATGATACGACAAAGACGAGCAGAGTAGAAGAGAAGAGGAAAGGAGGAGGGGAAGTGGAAAAGAAAGAAAGGGAAGAAAAGAAAAGAAAAGAAAAAGAACAAGCGGGAAAAAGTCAGAGAGAGCGGGCCAGGGACTGGGGACTTGGGGGGGGAGGGATATAAGGAAAGAAGGAAGCTATGGGAATAGGGGAACAAAGGAACAAGAGGAAGGCAGAGAAGAAAAAAAATGTGGAGGAAGGAAGTGCAACTTGTAACTGCAAAAATGCAACTTGCAACAACTTGTTACTCGCCAGTTAGGTTGCTACTGCGCCTATGTCTACACCTACGCCTATGTGTCTGGGCTGGGGGGTCGGACTTCTTTTCTGTCTTCAACGTCCAACTAGCACGCACGACGACTAGAAGCCGCGTACCTGGCCTTGGCCCTGCTTCCTGGGCTTGGCCCTGCTTCCTGTCCTTGGCCTAGTCTTGTACCTGGCTGGCCGGCCCTGTCTTCTTTTTTCTGTTCCTGGCACCATCCTGCTCCTACTTAGACACAGACCAAGAAGGAACAGAACAGAAGAAAAGAAGGAACAGGGGAAGAACAGGGCAGGTGCGCGCCGGGCAGACAGTGGGCGGGTGTGTACTGGCGTACCTACCAGGTTGTTGTGGGCAGGTGGTAGTGGCGGGCGTTTGTGCTTTCCCTGCCCAGGATTTTCTTTTTTGGGATGCTTGGATGCACTCTCCATGGCCAGGCTGGCTGTATATGATGTATCTTTCGCATGCATTAAGGGAAAGACCCTAGCCCGCCTGCCTCGACCTCAGAAGGCAATGGAATGGGGGAGACAAGTAGAAAAGGGAACAAACAAGAGGGTGGACAAAATAAAGCGATAGATGGACGAAAAGTAGAAGACGGAAGTATTGAAAAAGAAAAAAAGTACAATAATGGAAAGGAAAAAAATTACCTGAATAAAAACATGCAAAGTACAAGCAAGAGGAAGCTGGTCTGGATCTGGAGCCAGAAGGAAGGAAGCAACTACGAAAAAAAAGCTGTCAGGCGGAGAGACGCAGGAGAAAGAGCAACAACCAAAGAAAGGCACCTGGCCCGCTTAACAGTCACCGTTCAGCGGCTTTTTTTTTTCCTGCCCTCCTCGCTTCCTGCATCAACCCACGCAGACGAGCGCTGATCTTGGTTCAGACTTAGTTTTGTCCTGTTTCTTTCTTTTCTCGGCCCCCTCTCACTCTTGCTCGTTCTTGCTCCTGTTCTCGTCGCTCTTTCCCGTTGTCTCTTAAAGTCCTGGCTGTCTTGCTCAGGGGGGATGGGCCATGCTATCTATCAACCGGGGCCTACCATATAGTCAAGGCGGTGTGGATTAAGAAACAAAAAAGCAGAAGCCCATCCACACCAAAAACGCAAATCCACCTTTGTTCCCCCTCTTCCTCCCCCTCCCCCTCTTCCTCCTCCTCCCCCCTTCCTCCCACGCTCTGCTCGCGGACTTGCTCTGCTTAGCTGCTTGTGGATGGCCACTGCCACCACCGCCCGCACCTGCCTTTGCGGTGGTTGTACTAGCTTGTCCCGCCTATACTCCAGTGCGTCCCAATGCCGCTCCTATCCCCTGGACCACTTGTGTGCTCTCCCATGCTCTTCTGTTCCCTCCTATGCCATCTGTACTTTGAATCTTATCTAAGTCTGCTCGTGCTTTCCTTGTGCCCCATGCACTTGCCTTGTCTTTGCCAGTGCATGGATTTTCACTGGGCATCCGTTGCCAAAACCGCCCCGAAAGCAGCAACACGCACAGTTTGCGGCGCAGGCTCTAGCTCTTTCTTTCTACATTCAACTGCGGCTGCTGGGTGCTATGAATAAACCTGCAGCTAGGCACGCACTCGTCAGCCAAAGACTCAGAGCCGCCTCTGCCCGCTGGGGCTCAAATGCATACAGTCGGCTCTGCAGCCCAGGCTTGGCTGGCTCCGTTATGCCGCCGCGCTTCTCTTCGCCCCCATCTTCTTTTTTTCTTGCGTTCCCCAACAGGGGCAGTACAGGAACCACAGTTGTTGGGCAAGGGTTTCCGCGTCTGGTCAGAAGATAGGAAAAGCCCTTGTTACTCCCAGCTCGGATTGGGCCGGGATTTGGGCTCATTCTGCAAGCCGGGTGGCAGAAAGGACAACGGACAGGGCATTCCCAACCCTTTCTATAGTCTACGGGATCTGGCTGATCTGCACAAGTTCCAGAGTTCAGCCAACACCAACGGCCAGAGTTTGGCGGGTCATCCAGGCTTGTCTACAGCTGAAGAAGGCTCAAGATAGGGAAGACCAAGGGCTTCTGCGCACATTCATATCAGCGTAGTCTAACACCCTATAATGTGTGTTTGTACATGATAGTCTTGGGCGTTATGGCTATGCGACTTCCGATGAAAAAACCTGGCTCTAGTGGCGCGGTTGTTCCGGATGCCGTGGGCTTCCTGTCCTTTCTGGGGTTAGCAAGGGGAAAAGAAGAGATCAGGGGCAGGTCCCTTCTCAGAACTCGAATTTATCCAAAGGTTGAGACAGCAGATTTCAGACTCTACCGCTTTGCTAGTAGCTACGTACGTCGTTGAATGTTGGCGTACACATGTACTGTGCACTGTAGCGCATGTACCTCTAGCCCTCGCTAAGGTAGTCCGAGTCTTTCTTTTTCACTTTTCCTCTTTTGCTCAAGCAAACAGACTAAGACTCTTCTCCGTGTCTTCAACGCTGGCAAGTCCAGGGGGAAGGGAAGAGCAGGAAGCGAAAAGAAGCCAGAAAGAAAAGGCGGCAATAAGGAAACAGCCAAGGCCAGGACGGTTTGAGAGGGGTCTGTTTCAGAAGTCAACCCAATGCTAAAGCGGCTCCCTCGTCAAGGGCTGCAGGCGTCCAGGAATGGCTTGGCTTCAACAGTGCCTGCATTAACTGTTCCTAGTCTCCCTGAGTTAACCCCAAAGCGAGCAAGCGGTAAGGGTCTCATTGGGAAGATTGAGAAACCATGTTGGGGCTAAGCTGAAGAGGCTAGCTGCTAGCTTGTTGCTGCGTGTAGCTGGACAAACCCTACTGTTGTTTGGCTCTGTCTCAGACAATGAGTCGCAGGGATATCCCTTGGTAGTTCTTCTTCTGCTTCTGTTGTTTCAGAGACAGGGTCTGCTCGTTTGCAGGATATGTGCTTTTGTTTAGAGTATTGTTGCTGTGAATATCATATGTGCACATTATATATGTCATATTTAGTGCACATATGTGTATGCATTGATGGTATATGCATGGATTCAACAGGCACGATTATATAACAGGTACTTTCACACATGCACCTTATCCTTCTGTGGTTTGCATGTCGGGCTTGCTATCTTGACACAGGTGAGTTGCCCTCCCCTTCCTCCTTGGGAAATCCAAGAAAGGGGCGGCAGGGGGATGATGAACAATGTGCTGGTGCTCGCTCTGTTTACTGCTGCTGTCTCTCGCTTTCTTGTCCCTACTCAGCCTAGTCCCATCTATCTTCCTCCGTGTTAACAAGCCTGCCCTGCCTTATTTTCATGATCTATGACTCCAAAGTTGCTTAGCTCCAGCTCTTAGCCATTCCGGGCTACGTCAACAAGTTTCTCTCCGACACTTCGCTACGAGAAACGGCTCATCGGAGCTAACAAGGGAAAGGAAAAGCCAAACTGAAGAAAGAACATCGAGGCGTGAGGTAGGAGGGTACTAGGGGGAGGAGGGGAGTGAGAGAGAAAGAGAGAGTCTAGTGCCGTTCTCTTCCTAGTGCGTGCTGCTTCTCGCGATTTTTTGTCACTTGAAGGAGCATTGGAGGCTAATAGGACAGACAGCAACAGGGCAAAGATAGATAGGCCATGGAGAAGTAAGCATAGAGCGTACAAGGCAGTATTGTTTGCATCCTGCCTATGCTATTACTCATGCACTTGTGTAAGCCGTGAGATTATGTGTTCGTCTATTGGCCTTTCTGTCCTCTAACACCACGCTTACTTTTTTCTGCCCTTCCCAAAGCCTTGTTGCTTTTCTCTTTCTGCCCCATTGATGTCATGAGATGTTGACCACCCCCATGCAGGGGTATGTTTTGTGTTCCTGGATTTGCTAGTGCCCCTTGATTTTCACCGGTGAGTGCGATTTTAGGGATCCCAGTCTTCCTTTCTCTCTCTTTCTCTCTCACTCTCTCTCTTTTAACTCTAGCTTTCTTCTCTTCTCTCCTTTTTTTCTATGGTCCGGCTTGTTTCTTGTCTCTCGCTCTAGTTGGCCTGCATTTCGATTCGTCTGATTCCTTGTCAGTGTTCGTGTGGATTCCTGCTGCTTGTCTCTGCGTGTTTTTTTTTTTCCCGGCCGAATAAACGATTTGATCCCCAAGTCGGACCCAGACCTAGACCAAAGGCCCAGCAATCATGTGGGGTGGGAGCAGAAGGGGTTGTGCTGCTTTGTTTTACTCTGCTTTACAGCTTGGCCTCTTCTTTCCTCCCTTTGCCAGCCCGTGCTTCTAGCACATGTGTACATCCGTTGTCTGTGTCTCTTTCTGTCTGTGCCTACATCTGAGCTTGTGCCTGCGCCTTCTGTCTGGTTATTCTGGTTGTCTTGTTATCTTGGTGTCTCGTTATCTTGGTGTCTGTGTCTGTGTACATGCATAAATCTATGCATTTGGCGGAGCACATGCAGACACGTACCTGCTTCATGTTGGCGCTGTTTCGCGTATCGCAGCTTCCCATTCTTTCTTATTGTATATGCATTGCATTGCTGTGACGTTGTGATGTGACATGTTATGTCCATATGCCTTCACTATTTACACTGCCCACATACACTTTCACGTTGGCGCGTGTAGGGGTACATCAGACCAGTGGGCGTCCTCATTGGCTGTTCCACTGACTGCTGCCCGCTTCTCTTCGCGTGTCGGCTAGAGAGCCTAGCCTGATGGATGGATGGATGGTGGAGAGAGTCCAAAGAGGCTCTAGATGTGGTCCTCTATCGCGTATATTTTTAGCCAGCCAAGGCAAAACTCGGACCGAGAACCCTATCCCCTAAAGATTTATGTGATGTATCTTGAGCGTCTGACGGTTCACCAGCAGCGCGCCTCCCAAAAATAGACAAGGCTTGGATGGCCGTTGTAGCACTACATAAGTTTGGATCTTGTATCTTTTATATTGTTTTCTATCTCGTTTTACGGTCTCAAGTTCTCCAGTGATGAGATGTTTGGCTTTTGCCGAAGCTCAAAAAGGGGCAAGACCAAGAGAGGGGTGGAGGGCAGGGTAATGGAAAGGCCCGGACTAAGTCAAGCCAAGTCCAGCTTTGAAGGAAGAGGACGAGACATAGAGAGACACGCAAAGAGAGACAAAAAGAAACACGTGCAAAAAAAAAAGAAGAAGAAGAAGAAGACTGGAAAAGAGGGTGAAAATAGGTTTGGTTGTAAGTTTCCATTCAGCGTGTTGCGTTGCACTTGGATGTGGACCGTTACAATGAAGGCACAGGCTCAGCCTCAGGGGTATGAATGGATTCTTTGGTTTTCTTTTGCTTGTCGGGCTTGCTTCGATCCAACAAGGGAAAGGAAGAGCAAAAAGCCCATGGGTGCGGTGCTGGGAGCTCTAACATGGCATGCTATGTAAGTGCTGCTGCAGCATATAACCAACCCTATGACATCCCCAAACCCTAAGACAGAGGCCCCCAAGTCGCTTTATTTATTTTTATTTTTACTTTTATTCTCTGAATTTTTCTCACCGCATCCTGCTTCTCGCCTGGCCTCGGGGTCTTTCCCGATATCGACCTCTTTCCCCATTCTCTGTGCTTCCTTCGTGAGCGTTAATGGCTAGTGCAGAATCTTGGCAAGAACCCTTTTTGATTCTCTTCATCCCATGTAGTTCCGCCTCCGACTGCTTTCAACGTTTTCTTCAAACATTGGCTTTTCCCATCCAAAATTACCACTACCAAAAATTTCGTGTGGCTATATGCTTCCTTTTCCTCGCTGCTCCTTTCCCATTTTGTACATTCAACGAAAGCCTGTACATATGTTACACCGGCCCCAAATGTAAACCTCCTCGTACAGATGTGGCCAACACTGCCCTAGCCCGTCTTGGGTTCTGGAGTATGCTGCTGGCTGCATTGGCGGCGGCTCTGCTGTATGTGCTTGGCTCTCATTATGGTCCTGTTTTTAGCTAGACGTAGACAACACAACATGTGTAATTTGTAGGAAAAAAAAACAAAAAAAAGCCACTCTGGAAGGGAGAGGCTGGCCGGCAAAGCGGCCGACAAACAGGCCAAGTCTAGGGTCCGAAAGCAAGGGGAGTCCAAAGAAACAAAACCTGTTTTGCAGGCGGGAACACATACACAAAGGGACGGACGGAGGAGGAGGCAGGGAGAAAGAGAAAGGGAGAGAGGGCGAATGTGAGAGGAAGGGGGGGAGGAGCGAAAAGAGAGAAACACATTGGGCTCAGAGTAGGACAAACTGTCATGCTTCCTATTCACAATTCCTTCATCACCTCCAGTACCGCCTTTTTAGCCATCTTTTTGCGCTGTGCCTCTGGCAAGCCCTCACCCATCTCGCGGGTGGCCTTGAGCTTCGTCATGAGCTTTTCGATCTTCTCGACGTCGTCGGGGCCGGACTCAAATGGATCCGGACTTTCTACTGCCGGGCCTTCCTTGGTCTCTCCATCCGCATCTACTTTCTCCGTGGCGGCTGCTGCTGATTCGCGTGCAGATATCTCGCCCCAAATGGCCTGTCGCAGCCCCTCAAAATCGCTGGGGTCGCCCATTGCGAAGTCAAGATTCTCCGGGTCTAGGTCAAACTGGTCCTCATCAGAGTCGGCACCGTCTTGACCGGGATCCTCGGAGCCAGAAGCCCAATTGTTAGCCTGTAGAGCCTCTAGGACTCGCGCAATGCCCATTGTCTCTGTGAGTGAAGAAAAAGGAAAAGAAACGATTAGTTGGTGCATGTGATGCAGTGCCAGGAGTATCTGTACAGGAAGAAACTCACCCCCAAACTCGTTGCGACCTTGGTCTTTATCACCGCCCCGCACAGAGACGAACTCCAATCCAAGCTCAGCGCAGACGTCCTCCCAATCGTCTGCGAATGTGCTGTCTTCGCCTGCGCCAATTGCCAGCGCAACTCCATCCCACTCCCAGCCTCCCAGACCGTCTTTGACTACGCGGCCGATCTCTCGCAGCAAGTCCCCGGATGTGGGCTTGGCTATGGTTGTGCCCGATTCCACTTCCTGGGCTGCCGTATCCCGGGGGGAGGCACTTGAGGAGAAGACCACTACTAGCGCCCCGAGGACCTCTAGGACTTCTTTAGCCTCGTCGGACAGGAATGTCTCGCTCCATTCATGCGGCGACGAAACTAGATCCAGCCATATGGGCACATCAGCTGAATAGTAGACTGTGGTGAGGGGCAACTGGTGTGATGTGCCGGCCAGCGAGTCTTCGACAGGCTCTGGTGAAGAGCCGGTCAACTCTGCGATGCTGCAAGTTAGCTAGTCTATGGCGCGCTGCTTGCATTTGAATAGCTGGGAAATGTACCGGTGATGATACGACTGAGATGGTGGCCCTCAGTGTCTAGAGACACGGCAAGAATACGGCGGGGGTTTTGTACGTCTTGCGTCATATTCGAGGGGGAGAGGGAGTGATGCGAGTATACGTGCGATGGTAGTATAGTTAGTAGTAGTCGCACAAAAGGGCGCTTTCTGGTGTCTTCCAGCGTGTCAAGGACGAAGGCCTGTTGGATAGTTGTCAGCTAGTCGGCTTTGCGTGATTGCTTGCCTTGGAGGCCATTTTGGAGGTTTGAAGGCTTTTAGGGTCTAGACTTGTGACTTGAGGAAGGGGAAAGCACAAAAAGGGTGGGGCTGCTGAAAGAAACGTTCCTTCCTGGCGCGATGCAGGCGGGTGGATACAGTGCAGTATACTGCTAGCACAATACGCCGAACACAGCGCATACACTATGCAATGAATGGTAGCGATTAACCTGTGACACAAAGGGCATTGCTTATATTTCGTGATAGATTGATATGAGCTCAGGGGCTTGTAAAAACGAGCAATTAAAATGGACTGGAAGTATTTCAGAATACGAACGGAATGTGTGATTTCGTGAACACGCCCCCAGACAAGCCGCCTCTCCTCGCCGCTCCCTTCTACTCCCTTAGCAGTGCCAACCCCATCCCGTATGCCGCTGCATTGCTGAGGCCGCATAAAACGCCGACTCCATGCGCCCCTGCATGTCTCTGTATGCCTCTGCTCCCTGGCCGCGACTATGTGAATCACGTGCTGAGACGGCATCCCCAACATGTAGGTTTCCCCTGCGCTTCCGCATTGCCGCCTCTTGGATCCCATGCTGCCAGAAATCGAGGATCTGGTCTTCCGACATAGATACAAAGCGACGTTCGCCTGTAGCCTCGTCCCGCCGTGAGAACCACCAGTCAACAGAGACGACGTTGAATTTGCGTGTGCGCAGGAATAGGTACGGCCACACAAGAACAACCAACAGCGTTAAAATGACTGCCCAGCGAAGCCATTTCATCAGGCGCCACTCGTTGATATAGCACGACGAGAAGACTGTCATGCGTGCGTGGTCAACGGGGAAAGTAATTGAGACATCGCCCATGTAGCCTGTCGTGCGGATTAAATTAGTTACTCGCCCACGCACATAACTCTCGTCGAAACCTAGAACCCGCTTCTCTACTTCGAATGATCGAACCAGCCCGCTGGAGCAGTAGCGATGGCACCATTCTGTGAGAGACGGCTTCTCCTCTCCACCAAGAGCCAATCCGCTATTCTCAAGCGTATCTAGACTATCGCTGTTGTTGCCGCCAAGGGAAACGCCCGAAGCGGCTTCGGGCCGCAAGATGGCCGCACTTTCACTCTCCTCGTCGGCAATCGTCAAGTCTCGTCTACGACCTTTCCAGAGCCCCCGACGCCGACGCCATAGTTTCTTCACGCCGCGAAACGGGTGGGCCCTGCTGCGGAAGATGCCGCCCCGGTAGGCCTTTTCATGGTTCTCTACTGTACGTAATTCGGCCCACGATGCCTTCGAAAGCATGTCGCAGAACAAAAACGCCGTCAGGTCGATCTGGAAGTCGAAATCTTGCACCGTCTCCTGGTGGTCGCGTGAGCGAGATCGACCATCGCTATCGCGGTGCATATGCATGCGTGTCTCGGTGTGCTGACCGCTGATGCGAAGCTGCATCTGGATAGGCTCGCGGGCAACGTGGCGTATCCATGCCTCGAGGAAGGCCGGGTCCGAGTCGAGTTGTGGATCGAGGTAGCAATCAGATGAGAACCATTTGAGGTGCTTAGCTAGCGGTCGTGCGAATGGCGGGTTGGCTGGCACAAGTATGTTGTTCTCGGGCTGTGGGTGGTCGGCGTTGATTATTTCAGCGTATTGTGGTGGAGACTCAGTCGGTGCGGGGCTGCTAGTGGAGATAGAAACGGGGCCGGAGCCGGACACAGCAGGTTGCGAGAAGATAGCATCGTCAAAGGCCGGGGGAGGCTCAGAGGGCCCGCCTACAGGGCCATCGGAATGAGACTGTGAGAAGGTGCCCTCAGTAATGGGGCTGCCCCTGTGCTTGTCATCAGAGCCCATATTTGGGATACTTGGGGGTAAGAAGAAAGAAAAAAAAAAAAAGGTAGATAACACTATGAGGGGCCAACTTCAGAGGGCAAATGAGGCAAATGAGAAGAAAACGATGACGAACTTTCAACCGCAGCAAAGAAAAACATGGGGGCGGAGAGAAGCGTCAAGACATCAAGGCAACCACGAATCACCTGAACGGCTAAAAATAGAGATGCAGCCAGCCAGCCCGCCCAGCACCTGGGCAGTCACTAAGGGAGGCTCAGCAAATAGAAGGGTTAAACAACAGCTGGGAAAGGAAATAGGGTTAAGGCATAGATAGCCAGCGCCCGTTTCACGATGTTTACATTTAATATTTACAGCCAAGCAGAACTCGATTAAGCTAGGAAAGCTTGTCCGAAAATTCGTACCATTTTTATCTAGAACCCCAAAATACTGCCTAAGACGCATCTCTTAAGTTAATCCAATTCCCCATCTCCTTCCTCACCCTCCTCATACTCTCCATAATCTCCATACTGTTCATAGTCCTCAAAATCATAGTTTTCTTCGCTTTCTTCAAGCTCTGCATCTCTGTCGTCTGTAAAACTGGAACTTTGGTGACCTCCCGTAGCGAATCCACCCAGCGCGTCCCATCTTGGATCCAGATGAGGACCATTGATTTTAGTAATCACCATCAGGTTTGCAAGATCCCTGAAGCGAGTTGGTTTTTGTCTGTGTAACATGTCAATCTGAAATGAGCTTTCGGAATTTTCAATCTCTCTTTTCATCGACAAATCTGAATCAAATGAATAGATGCGTGGTCTGAAACCGATAAATTGGCTCGCGCTTGATTTCCTCCAGTTCAGTGACAGGAACTGAAAAGACATCTCGAGTTTGCTGTTAGCCAGTCCGGGGTTATTGGTTCCGTGCTCAGACTCAGACTCATAAATGCCCTCGCGCTGATGTATGCGTTCGTACATGTCTGCTAAATATTTGAACATCTCGCGCCATGGATTTCTGGACTTGTTTAAATGCAGTACTGGATCAGAAATGTTGTCAAGGTCCACCTCCTCTGAGATCAGACCCACACGGAACAGTCGGAACGTGTGCAGCTGCGATAAGAAAGCTTCGATAACTTTGCTGAGCACACGGTCATTGACGATCATCTTGCCTAGTTCAAGGTGACGCAGATTAGAGAGATCAAGCGGTACTCGTGGTAGCTCTAGCCGTCTTAGCGTTATGTGGTTTGTAACCTCTTCTTCATCTAGAATGGCATCTTGCGTGATTGAGAGCTGGGCGCCTTCCTCAAGCAGCTCCTGGCCATGGCGGAAATCAGAAACCAGAGAGTTCAATATTAGCTCGGCGTCAATATCGGTAGAGCTGCGCTCACTATTTATGCGCAATAGACGTAGGTTCGGCGTCTCGGAAAGCAGGTAGCTGAGCGGTGATGGCATCATGACGTCAATTAGGCCTGTGTTGCGTATAGCGAGTTTTAGAGACGTGAGTGAACGGAGCACGGGTCTCATGGCTATGCGTGTGTACTTGAGAAGACGTAGTGCCCTTGGGTCAATCCCACCGCCTCTGGCGCCATTGTATTCAATCTCAACAGACGTGATAGGGTGGTTTATGTTGGCAGCAGCAACGATAGGACTATGGAAGCAGACATATTGCGCCATTTCAGACGATCCTGACGAAACAACAACGATAAACTTGTGGAGATTGGGGAGTACTCGAATTGCGTCTTGCAGCATGAGAATATGAGAGCCAGATGCGATGACTGGTAACATCGAATCATTCTGACTGGATTCAAAGTAGACTGCTCTGTCATTGTACTGGAAACGCATAGCCTTGATATAACCTGCCACTTTCTCGCATCGTGAGATTTTAATCAGCGTCCTCAGGCTGGGCACCGACATGGAAACATGGAGTGTAGAGAAGTGCTGTTCATAGAACTGCGGAGCTAGCTTGGCGTTGAGTGCTTTATTGCAGAGCCTTAGACTGCCAAGGCTCTCTGTTTCTAGTGGATTCAAAATCTCCGTGAGGATCTCCAGCGGGAGTCGCTCGGTCAGGTAGTAGACAAAGATATTGTCACTGGCCGACATGATGGCGGCAGCGAATGCTATAGTCGAGGCACGGACGGCAAGACGTGGGTTAGAGTGGAGAGGAGGGGAGGGGAGAAGGAGGAGGCGGAGAAGCGGACAAGAGAGGAGATGTCGAAGGAGCCGAAGTTGGAAAGATGGACGACGGGATTTGGTTAGTTGGTTATGAATCAGAGAACCATGGCCAGCTTTTGTATTAGATTAAGTATTGAAGAGTTTGGGATCTTCTTGCGATTCGGTAAATTCAATGTGGGGGATGCAGGTTTATGCCAGGTAACCACGCTTGTTGCCTGGAAAGTTCCCACTATGCCTTGCTGTGATAGGTTAGAGCTATAGACTAGGGTTGGCTGGGGTGGGGTTGATGTGACATGATTACTACTGTCGCCGCGATAAGAAGCACAACATATTCAGGCTTAGAGATTAATGTCTACAAGTCAAAAAAAAAACCCCCCCAAAAATAAAGGAAAAAGAATCCAAAGCAATGCCCCAACCCCGATCCACAACCCCCTCTTTCTTATACAAAGCAAGAAAAGAAAAGACTTCGGCTTCCCATCATCCCCCCTCCCCCCTCCAGTGTTTTAGCAAGACTTACTCATCATGTCTACTAGCTGACTTCACATCATATGCCTTCTTGGCAGCCGTCAATAAAGTCTCGTATTCCCCACTTGTCTCACACATGCCCTTGAAAATGCCCTCCTTCATAATCATTAGCTCGTACGGGTGTGCAAACTCCTTGACCTCACCCTTGTCGAGCACAAGCACCCGATCGTAGTCTGCAATTGTCTGTAGTCGGTGGGCAATAGTGATGATCGTGCTCGTTAGCTCGCGGATCGTGCCCTGGATTTTGGAGTCGGTCGTATAGTCAATCGAGGCTGTGGCCTCATCCATTAGAAGCACCTTGGGATTCCGCAACATGGCACGGGCTAGGCACAAAAGCTGCCGCTGGCCTTGTGATAAGTTGTTGCCTGATTCACTGACTGGCGATGAAAGATCCAAGAAAATGTTCTTGTTCGACTCAGAGGGTGGTGTCGATGTGCCCGATGGAGCACCAGGAGTCTCGTCAGGCCCAATCAACTGAACACGACGCAAGGCGGCAAAAATATCGGCGTCTTCAAATGCCTCAAACGGATCAAGGTTTGTGCGTAGGGTGCCCTGGAACAGTGTTGGCTCCTGCGGCACAATGGTGATATTGCTGCGCAGGTCCTCCAATCCAATCTTGCTAACATCCACCTCGTCAACCACAATCTTGCCCGTCTCGGCTTCGAGTGCCCGGAACAGTGCTAGAGCTAGAGAGCTTTTACCTGCGCCAGTGCGACCAACGATGCCAACCTTCTGTCGAGGCTCAATCTTGAATGAGACATTTCGTAGTACAGGGTCCAAGTCCTCGCGGTAACTCGTCGTGTAATCGATGAATTCAACGCTTCCTTGAGAAGGCCAGTTATGGGGCGGCCGACTGTCTTCGATAACGGCAGGCGCCTCTTGCTCTACGTCAATGTATTCCTGAATACGCTCAACCGAGTTCATGTTTTGTTCGTTCATGGCGTACAACCGGACTAGCCACAGGATGTTCTCAGTGAAGGAGATAGCATAACTCAGAGAGATACCGGCGGCACCGGGATCAATCTTGCCCAGGCTGAGCACAATAAACACGCCAGCCGAGAACGAGACCAAGTCTCCAAGCAGGTCGCTGCGGAGAGCCAGCCAACGGTTGCAGGCCCAAAGGTAAATGAACGGACGCGATTGCGTGTTGATCTTGGCTAGATTCTCGCGAATGAAACGTCGCTCATCGCCATAAGCACGAATTGTCGTCATGCCGCTTAGCGTCTCGCCAAACTGCTGGAATAGCGGGCTGCGCTGCACCGACTCGAGACGCTTAAGGTCACGGGACGCACTGATGTACAAGATGCCAACGCCCAAGAAGAGAAGCGTAATGAAGAAAGCCGCTACCAGGAATAGAGGCGTGATGGTGGCAATCAATACTATCGTAATGATGATGCCGAGTGCACAACCAGCAACACTAAGAGCAATGGGTGCAATTTCTTGGTCAACAGCTTCTAGGTCTTTGCTGAAGCGGTTCATGATCTGACCCAATGGAGTGACGTCAAAGAACTTGAACTTGGCGCGTGTCACCGACTCGATCAGGCGTGAGTGAATGGATCGAGATGCCGTCAAAGATCCATAGAACACCCAGATATCGCGCATAAAGGCAGCAAAGGCACCAACCAGCCCAATGATAGCAAGGACAGTAATGTAGTAGGTCGCGTTAACTGGGGGGGCCTCAGGATTAGTGCCATTAGAAGATGCAACGGCAAGCCACGTCTGTGGGGCAAGATAGGCAGAAGTAGAAGCGGTAAAGATCGAAGATGAGACGCCGGCTTGAACCTGAGACCCTTGAGCATTGATACCCATGGTTGACAGGTTGTCCTTTTCAGGCACATATTGGTTGCTCCATTCACGAACCCAGATGCTACTAGCAACAGTACTTAGCTGTTGAAGCCAGAAGACAGCCAGAGCCACAACCCAGAACCACCACGAACCCATGGACTTAAGGTACAGGATGAGAACTGACCATTTGACACTACCAACAGCCTTGTTCTCTTCCATTGCACTGCGCTTAAATTTCTTGGTCGCATCCTTTTTAGAAGCCGCATCGGGAGAGGCACCATCAGGGCTACCTTCAACAGCAGTTTCGTTACTTGCGGATCCAACACTTGACGGAACACGAGAGGGCAGCCGAGAAATCTCGCGAGAAACACCCTTAGACTTTTGGATCTCCTCGCCAAGCTTACCAGAACCAATGACGTCGTCAGGAGAGCCCTGAGAAACAATACGACCATTTTCTAGCACAACAACAAAGTCGGATGCGGGGACACACAGCTGAGTGTTGTGGGTGACCATGATGCAAGTACGTCCATGCATCAGAGGCCCACGGATGCAGTTGGCAAAAATCCATTGGGCAGTATGAGAATCAACAGCACTCAAGCAATCGTCGAGAATGACGTGCTGTGAGTTGGAGTATAAGGCACGGGCAACGGAAATACGCTGCTTTTGACCGCCAGAGAGTGAAATGCCCTTTTCGCCGACAAGGGTCTCGTCACCGTCATCGAGGATATTAAAATCACGTTCCAGAGCACAAGCAACTACAACAGCCTTGTAACGATCCTGGTCGAAAGGAGCTGAAAACAATATGTTTTCCTTGATGGTAGCATTTACAAGCCAAGGAGACTGGGCGGCGTAGGCAAGGGTATTGGCAAGACCAGTCTCAGGGTCAACACGCACATCCTCACGGCTACGGCCACCAGGACAGTAAACACGGCCCTTCATAATTGTCATCTCACCTAAAAGGGCCATGAGCAATGATGATTTACCAGCGCCAGTGGGGCCGGCAATAATATTGAGTTTGCCGATCTGAAAGTCAACATTGATGTCCAGAAGACGGAAGGCCATGGACCCGTCCTCACGCACGGCGTTTTTGCCACCCCAGATGAAGGTGGCATCACGGATACCGATAATGTGATTTCCATCATCGTCAACATTGTCCTCGCCAAGCTGATCATATTTTTCGGTCTCTTCCTCCATAAGAAACTCCTCAATGCGATCAATCGAGACCTTTGTCTCCTGCACGTGCGCAATCATGTCGCCAAACTGGTCTAGAGGAATGCGAAGCAGCATGAATAGCGACATAGCCGTAAAGGCGGTAGAGGGTAAAAGGGGCTTCTTCTCAATGAGGGTGTAGGAAACAAAGGTGAAAAAGGTGATAAGAACGGGAACTGAGTTCCAAATGACGACAGCAATCGACCACAAAATGTAGCGCGAGCGTAGAGCACGAATCTCCTTTTCACGCTTCTCATCGACCATAGCACCAAAACGACGCTCCCATGCAAAGTACTTGATGATGCGGATGTTTTGAAGAATTTCATTGGTAATGCTGATGCGCTTGTCTGTGGCACCCATGATCTTCTTGGACGTAGTGCTGAAGCCAAGGGCGAGGGTGTAGTTGACGGGCAACAGGATAACCATGACAACGAAGCCGGGAATAGAGCTACGGCCCATGACTTGCCACAGTAAGACAAT
Source organism: Ceratocystis huliohia (assembly GCA_038382965.1). Taxonomy (NCBI): domain Eukaryota; kingdom Fungi; phylum Ascomycota; class Sordariomycetes; order Microascales; family Ceratocystidaceae; genus Ceratocystis; species Ceratocystis huliohia. The sequence goes on along the minus strand of JAXCEX010000066.1, from coordinate 80,476 downwards.
GGCGAGGGTGAGCTGGACAGGTGCAGCAGCGCAGAGAAAATGGAGATAGGCAGTAATCTCAGCAACTTTGAAACTGTCAACAGACATCAGGTTGATAATGGTACCTAGGTTGGCCTGCTCATCGCTGCCGTTCTTATTATCGTTGTCGGCATCGGCTTCGGAGTCAGAGTCGTCCTTCTTTTTCTTAAGACCAAGAGCACGCTTGGCGCGAGCGACGATACCATCATCACTGTCTCCGTTATTCTTAGCTTTCTTCTTGTCTTCGCCAAGCGACTTTTCGTTGCCAGAGGCAGCCTTGCGACGCAAGGCCTTGGCGTAGATCTCGCCTACCATGATGGCGCGGATACGAATGCAAATCTTGCGACCAGTCCATAGTGCCATGCCGTCGGCAAAGGAGCGTATGAAATCGACTGTGGGGAGAAGGATGACATAGAGCCAAACAACGTTTTTGGGTGCGATGGTGGGCTGCTCAATGTACTGCACAATGGCACGCAGAAGCAGTGTCGGAACAAACGTGAGAGCGCCTGACAAGGCAGCCATAAGACACTGGTATAGAAGCATGCCCTTGAAGTACTTGAGCAAGTGGAAGGCAAGCGTGCTCGTCTTTTTCATTGAGCGGTAGTTGGAGATAATGGCAGCAGCCTTGTCTTTAGGAAGCAAGTTCCAGACCATATCCATCTCCATAGTCTTGTTGTAACCTTGCCAGACAATGGCGTCGACCCAGCCGAAAGTGGCCAGGGAAAGCAGAGAAGCTAGAGGCTCGCGTGAAGGTTCAATGCCATCTTCCCATTCTAAAACAACGGTTTTGTTACCCTTGCGCTCAGTCAATGCGATTCCCCAAAGAAGCGAGGATAGAATAAGCTGGATAATTGAGATATTACGCTCGACAAGGCCAATAGGATGTACTAAAGCCGACCGGAATAGAACGAGCTGGATAATCCACAGACAGCCGTAGATGGTTGCGGTGTGGTTCCAAAGGTGAGGCACACGCCACTTTGAGTTACCTAGGAAGAGGCGCAGGCTAGCAAGGACAAGAACGTAGGACCAAGACACAGTTCCAGCAATTGGTCCGGCAGCCTTATCGGAATGGAAGAGGGGGTAGATGTTGGCGAAGATAAGGCCGATGATAGCAATAACCTCGACGATGATGAGGAAATGCTCGGCAGGGGGCTTGTCAGCCTGAGCAATAGAGCCACGGGTGTTGGTTTTAGCAAGTGCTAAACGGCCGCCGTTTACTTCAACATCGTCTTCAGATGAGTCACCTAGCTCGGCTTCGGCAGCGGTATCAGGAGGCAAGTCGGTGTGTTGGTGAGCAGCATCACTGCTGATGGAGATATATCCGTCGTTCCGGCGAGAGTCAAACGATCGCGAAAGGGCACTAGCAAGGAGCTGAAGGCAAGAAATGGAGACGATGGTTATAGGGAAAGCAATAGCCAAGTATCTGCGAGAAAATAAGAGGGGGTTAGTGGCGAATTTATCTTGGGGGCGGCTTTGTGTAGATATCTGTCCGTCTTTTTGCGAGGCGCGGTGTTGCTGTTTGAGAAGCGCAAATGGGCGACCAATGGACTAGGTTTCTATCTTCTCTCTGAGTACAGTAAGAGCCTGATGCTTGAGATACGAAGGGGCTAGATTGGCTAGTACTGACCTTGTCTTGAAGCAAGCTGTGAAATCATCGACCTCCCAGATGGGCCAGGAACAAGTCTCTGGCGCCATGGAGACAGCGAGAACGCTAGAAGTTAATGAAAGAGTAACAAGGGGATGCTGAGCAGCCTTCTAGCTCAAACCAAGCTCACGAAAGTCGCGTCAGAAAAGGAATGGGAGGGACTCTAGATGAGATGCGGAGAGCAAGTCCAGAGGTTCTTCACCGATTGGCTGACAAGATGTGAAGATGGAGATGGAATTCCCAGATTTCAATAACGGGACGCCGATAAAAAGGAAAAAAAAGAGAGACATAAAGCAACACAGCCAAGAAAGAAAATAAAACCTTGTTCTAGCAAAAGGACCGCTGAGGAAAAGGGCACCAGTCAGGAATATAAGTCAGTGCTAGCAGCAAAAAAAGGTACAGGGTTTTTGGTGCGAGGGGGAACAAAAGAATATAGTAAGAATTAACTCAAAATTAATAAAGAACAAAATCGAGAGATGGGAAAAGATTGTAGCGATGATAATCCAGAGAGATTGTGGGAAGAAGGGAGAAAAAAGAGAAGTAAGAGAAAGTTAAAGAAGAGGGGAGAAGAAAAGGACTTCATAGGCCAGTATTCGTGTGGTAATAACTACTTTCTGTACATTGACGCCGGCAGATACTAGCCTAGACAAAGCCGCCGGTGGCGGGTAAGGCAAGAAGCAAAGTTTATTCGTGATAACTGCGCAAACAATACGTATGCATATGTAGAAATTCTGGTCTTATGGATACCTTATACGCGCCAACAAGAAAGATGATAGCTACCCCCATATGAGATGGGCACTACGGATACGGATACAAGTTGAGTGAGTGTATAGGAGGGAAGTAAAACCACGAGTCTTTCACCGCATCATCTACCACACCACACCGCACCGACCAGCAATAACTACAGAGGTGGCAAGCACCTTCCCTTGGTGGAATGAATAATAATAGCTTCCTGCCTGCCTAGAAAGGAACGTGGGAAGGAAAAAAAACGAAAAAAGAAAAAAGAAAAAAGAAAAACTAGACAGCGCAAAATTATTTGGGTTGGGGGCTGCAGACCAGACCAGAGTATAATATATAGACAACATGAAAGGATATGAGTTGCAATACTTTTCAACGACTGCGATAGATACTGGAGGGCATATACCCTGGAATAAGCTTTTTTAGCTACTTGTGTGAAACGTTGTTTCCCATATCCCTTCGTGCTATTGCCTCACTTCAATTGGACTTTGGACTCGCAAACAACAAACCTACTCAAGTGGCAAGTGTCGGAGCTTTAGGCGCATTTGAAAGCAGTACACATATGTCCTAGTGGTCTATCGGCCATTTTGCTCTCGTCAAAGCCCATAGCCCGCATGATATAACAAACCCGGTTTCCTGCGGCCAATTTGGCTGGTGCTTTCTTGCTGGAAAAAAGATAAAGTGACAAAGACAGCACGAAAGCGAAGGGTTTAACTAACTGCGTAGTACATATGGATCCATCAGGGCAGAGAGCTAACCAATCGCACGCTCTCTATTAAAGCCCGCTGCATAGCATGGCCTTTAATATTCCGCTATTCCAAGAGAGAGAAACGTATATGTAGGTTGTTCCACAATTACTTGCATTTGCCTAAGCATGAATATACCGCACATCAGCCAGCACGCACACATGACGGATGCGCTGTAGCCATCTGCATATCGTGCCCACTAGCACATAAAGTCAACTGGCATTGAACCGCTACGCGCAATTGCTGACAAAACCAGTTGTGGGGGTCTGTGTAATACAAATAGCCCCCCTCCGCCTTCATATCCTGCGCTGCACGCATCCGCGCGAGGCAAGACAAGAGTTGCTTTTCCCCATCCCGCTGCCAATCCCGACCAGAACGTAGTTCGTTGGGTCGCGCCGCACAACAGTTGTACAAGCCCCAAGCCTGGGTGTTTTTGTAGTTCTTTTCCTTAGTTTCCGTTCTCCATGATTGGGCAGCCTCATGCTATCATTGCAAAAGTGGTGCTTCTTTTTCTACCTGAGGAGCTAAGCAAGGACCTTTCGTAGCTGTTTTCGCTAAAGAACAAAATACCACCTAGCTGCGAGCGTTGCCCACCTAATATCAGCTGAGTTAAATTCAACGAGAGGGTAGTGTAAGCTATAGTCAACTGTCCTCCAAAGCAAAAGGTACTTGTGTGTGTTCAAATCGCAGTGAGAATCCTGCGCTTTCTTACCTTCCTATTCGAGCAACTAACTTTTCTCATCTTATCGCGAGGAATTTTTGTATCTAGTGTCATTTTGCATCATCCATGATAGTTTGACAAAGCCCTGCTCAAGCTATGAAATCGAGGGCAGGTTGAAAAGGAGGAATGGATTGTATCTACATACCACATCCGCATAAATAAGAGCTAGTAAGACATTCTTCATAGCCTGGACCCCTTCATTGTATTTTAAGCAAACCAGGGCTCACTTATAGGGTTACCCGTACTGATTCTTGCATCATCATTCCTCGCTAAATCATGGTATCTCCCTTGAACAGGCACCCCTTGACTGTGTCTGCTTCGTAAAACCCTACCTATGACAGTTGATAGATGGTTAATTAAACAAAGAATGACACGCTACTAGACCCGCTAAACTGAGCGAAAAGTGTCGTTGTTTGAGAAGATGCAGGCGTTATGGAGGGCTCAAAGACGACGATGTCCTGGGGGTACATCATGTATGGCTACGTACCATGTAAGCTATACAAAATGGTTGCTTGCGTAACCAGGACGCGACTCTAAAACTGGGGCACAAAATGCAAGCTAGAATGACGCCTAGGAGTTTGTAGAAGTTCATCATCGAAGCTTTGGTTTGATAGTGTGAGTGACATCGTCTCATGGCTATCTGGACTTGGCATGGTGTTTGCTATTGGTGATTGATTGTGTACCTGCTGGAATAAAGGTGATTGCAACACGGCCATCCATACAAAAATGGACAGAAATTCTAGCGGTTGATAGATATATTACAACTATCATGAATAGGCACTGCCTCGCTTGAACGTAATTCATTGTTTCCTCCCTCACCTCTCCTCTCAAGGCGAACTTGAAATAAAAGGGCATAATAATGGCATGACCTTGCATGTTGGCGTGTGATGTCTGGAGATGGATAGATATAGACCCATAGTAGAACTGCGTTGACGTGGTATTCCCATAGCGCTTTGATTTTCTTGGGAACAACCCCTTCTTATCTGATTATCTACCAAACCAATCAACAAAAAACAGAACATATGATGAACATCAAACAACCCCATCCGTAGCATAGCTGTGTAGAACCAAAAGCCAAAAAGGAAGACACAAAACAAAAAAAAGCATAAACAGATAGATGTTACGACAGGGCTCGCTCAGTTTGTACACGTACTTGTGTACATTCGCACAAACGAGTATAGCCTATGTTGCGCGTGTAGGGGTTGGTATGCAAGTGGGCAACAGGAATTATACCATGCATGACTTTAAGAACAAAAAAATCGATTTGTGTTGGTATTACACAAGGAGCGGATCGTCTAGACCTCATCTCCTTTTTACTCTCGTTTTAGTTACGAGATCAGGGCTCATACTTCTTCAACTTCAGATCAGCCCTGAGATTCCCACACTAAAAGTTGTGCAATGTGACCTTAGGCCATGATCATGCCCTTCATGCTGGACATGTCGCCCTCCTTGGCAGCAATTTCAAAGTACCCGTAGATGATGCTATAGGACAAAGATGCATGTTAGTTTAAGCAAGGACGAGACGATAACCGGATAAGAGGAATGAGAGAATAGACTTACGTTACGGCGAGCAGAGTACCGGTACCGGATCCGAGAGCGCCCATCAGGTCACTGGCAACAGAGAGAGCACCAATGGTGGCACCACCAAAGGCGGCAGCAGTAGGGATAATGCGCTTAAGCTCCTTGTACATGCTCTGGTCGCGGTGGCCAGCCATAACAAGACCCTGATCCTTCAGCTGCTTGGCAACATCGCGGGGGCTGGAGCCGGAAACCTCAATCCAGGTCTTGGAAAAGATGGCGCAGGCAGTCAGCATGTAGGTGATGTACAGCACAGTGTGGATGGGGTCCAGGAGAGCATCTTTGAAGTTCAGGGGAGGCGACATGTAGTAGACAAGACCAGAAATGGCCTGCAGCTGCGTAGAGCCTTCCTTGGCCTCCCAGACACCGAAAAGACGAACAATCAGGTTTTCAGAGAAGCGCGAGTACAGCATCTGGCTGATTAGGAAGATGTTGGAGGAGAGGGCAGACTGCAGCATGATGGGCATGTTGGAGGTGTAGAATAGACGGACGGGGTATGAGCCGCGAGCACCACGCTGGCGCGACGACTTGACGGGGATTTCAACGCGGAAGCCCTGCAGGTAAATGACCACGGCAAAGATGACGATAGTGGACAGCAGGTTCATGACATTGGGCAGGTTCTGGCGGTAGAAAGCCTCCTGGAGGGCACGCTGCTTGTTGGGCCAAGTCAGGAGCAGGTGGAACAAGGCCAGAATGGCACCCTCGAACTCAGGGCCACGGCCAGTGTTGATGGTGGTGGGAGAGAAGGCCTTCCAAACAATCGACTCGCAAATATTGGTAGCAATGAACAGAGAAACACCACTGCCAAGACCATAGCCCTTCTGCAAAAGCTCATCCAGCAGAATGACAATCATGCCAGCAACGAACAGCTGGAGGATGAGCAAGAAGACGATACCGGCACCCAGGTCGGAAGGAGGTCCGTAGAGGCCAGAGAAAACGTAGACAGTGGCAGTGCCGGCAGAAAGGATAAAGGCAAACAGCTTCTGAGCGCTCTGGTACAGCTCGCGGTCGGACTTGAGCTCTAGGTTGACATCAATCATGTGGGTACCAGCCAGGAGCTGGAAGACCATGCCAGAAGAAATAATGGGGGTGATACCCAGCTCCATGAGCGTTCCGCGATTACTGGCCATGACCATACGAAGCCAATATAGGGGATCGGAGTTGTCAGAAGAGACAATGCCGTACAGGGGCATCTGGCTCATGACCAGGAAGATGAGCAGGGTAAGGGCTGTCCACATGAGCTTCTGGTTGAAGGGGATCTTGGTTTCGGGCTGCTGAACCTCAGGGAGGAACGGCACAAAGGGCTTGACCAAGTCAAGGAAGCGAACTGTTTTTTTGGGGAAGGAATGATTAGCACCGTGCTTTGGGCATGAGCATTGGGGAGACTGCTTAAAGACATTGAATTGGAGTGGCTGCGAGGAAGCTAAGCTTCATGCGATGAGCGCCGTGGTAGATGTATTATGAGCCATTGTTGGCCCAATGAATTTACCAGGCCGCCGAGACTGCTGTTGGGAGCCAATGGCAATGCGCATTACGAGTGGTGTGTCCATCGAGGTCGCAGCTACTAGAATCGCAATCACGGGAGCAAGCCTCACTAGAACACTGAGGCACTGAAAAGAATCGAAGACTTACGTGAACTCATGATGGGCGAAGGCTATAGACAAGCAGAGATAAGAAACAGGATAGGGACGACAAGAAGAGAACAAGGACGGAAAACAACACCACTCAATGATAGCTGAGCAATCAATTGCCCTTGCTTGAGAAGAATGGCGATGAAGGAGGGCTGAAGAAAATAAAAAGAAGAAAAAAAGACTTGAACAAAACAGAAAGAAAGGGAAAGAGAGGATGGAATATGGGGAGGAAGAGAAAGAAGAAGACGGTCTTTTTGGGTGGACACGCTGGAGCTGGCGATCTGGCTTCAAAAACAAGAGAGCCCGCAAAAAGGACGATGTGTCCAAATTGGCCACCAAGCTAAAAGGCTACAGGCTTAGTTGGCCTTGAACGCACGCGAGCACGTGATCATACGCTGCTACTAATAGTCACAATCCTTGCTGGGTTTTGCTGGGGCGGGGCTGCTGTCAGCATGTTCGTAGCCGCTTTTAGCGTCTAAACTGGCTAAACCCCACTGAAGAGATCCACTGTAACGCCTGATCACTATTGAACTCCAAAAAAGACATCCAATCTCCAATAAGGCTTCTAGAAGGGTGAAGGGTTTCCTTACGGCTTACATAATAATAATAATAATGGCATGGGTGAAAAAAATCAACTAAAAATAATCTATAATAGCAAAAATCTCAAAGTATTAGTTCGCTTGAAACCGAGCCTGTGAATATTCACTTCACCCATGGAATACTAGTAGTTTGAAAATAGGGTCTTTCACGCGGCCTTCTCATAACCCTGCCTCAAGACTTGCTATGCTTTGACTGGAGGCCAGGAATGAGCTTGCTTTCGCTATTTCCTCACGCTCTTGGTTCCCGTCTGGCCACCCTCTTCTGCTGCCCCCTCCGCAAACTAGCGTCTACGTCTGCTGCTTCTACCTCGTTTGCTATCTCAACGACAGCTATGTCTGCAAAAATGAGGCCTACAGACCCCCTGATCGTTATCATGGGCTCCACTGGCACCGGCAAGTCTGATGTACATAACACGTTTGTCCCTGCAGCGCACCCGATGTGTCATACATACATAGACTACTAACATAGCCGTCCTACGGGGGCTTTCCCTCTTCATAGTTGGCTGTTGAGCTAGCCATCCGCTTTGGCGGCGAGATAATTAATGCGGATGCCATGCAGATGTACAGTGGCTTGCCAGTTGTCACCAACCAGATCACCGAGGCCGAAAGACGTGGAGTTCCGCACTACCTATTAGCTCATATCAGCCTTGATCAGGAAACATGGGCAGTGGGCGACTGGAAACGTGAAGCACAAGCCCTCATTGGCGACATCAGAAGCAGAGGCAAGCTGCCAATTGTAGTTGGTGGCACTCACTACTATCTAAATGGTCTTTTGTTTGAGGATATACTAGTGGCCGGAGACACCGATACGACATCTGACTTTCCTGTATTAGATGAGCCTACCGAAGTTTTACTTGCCAAGCTGAGGGAAGTTGACCCTGTAATGGCTGATAGGTGGCACCACAATGACCGGCGAAAGATTCGACGATCGTTGGAGATATTCCTACGTATGGGGCGCAAAGCATCTGACATTTATGCAGAACAACAGCTGCGACAGCAGAGTTTTACATCCCCACTTGACGCGCAGAAGCAACCCGGGCCTTGGGAAACGCTCCTATTCTGGGTGTACTCTGAGCCGGAAACTTTGAAAACCCGCTTGGACAAGCGCGTCGACAAAATGGAGCATGCAGGCCTTATGACTGAAATCCAGGAAATGTTCAGCTACCTTGCTGCTAAAAAGGCTTCTGGAGTCACTGTCGATATGACGCGCGGCATCTGGCAAACCATTGGCTTCAAGGAGTTTCGTGCGTACCTTGAGCTAGTGAACAGCGATTCGCAAATAGAGCCTGGTGTGTTTGAAACCCTAAAAGCACAAGCTCTTGAGGACATGAAAACCGCTACGCGACAGTACGCCCGGTCGCAGATTCGCTGGATCCGCCGTAAGCTTATCCCTTTGCTCAAAGAAGAGCCCGGTGCCCTGACGAAGCTGTTTCTTGTTGACAGTACAGACGTCTCAACATATGCCCAGGCTGTTGTTGAGCCTGCCAGCGCCATCACGCGAGCTTTCCTTCAAGGCGAGCCTCTGCCAGCACCAGAAGAAGTATCAGATGTTGCTCGGGAGGAGCTCAGAGCCGCTGGTGAACCTGCCAAACCCCGGGCTATTCCTATTAAGAGAATGTGTGAGCTATGTCACATGACACTAGTGTCTGAAGACCAATGGCAGAAGCACCTTAAAAGCCGCCGCCACCACAGAGTAGCTAAGAACGCCAAAAAGCGCGCCCTTGCTATAATCCCAAATCAACCGGCCCAAGATGTGTTGGCAGTGGACGAAGCCATAGCAGACATGGAAGGACTTGGAGCTGATTCAGCTGATGAAGTATCATAAAAATGGGACCAAGACATGTAGTATGTATGATAGATAGAACTTGCAGCTCTACAAAACCACTAACAAGAGAAACATTGGCATTTGGGAGTCTTGGTTGCGATGGGCGGGGCCTTGCCTACATTTATAGAATATAGTGCCCCATAGATTAGGCTGGAGAAAAAGCAGGAGATTCGAATAGAGAAAAAAAAAAGAAAGCAAATCTAAAAGACACCAACCATAGGCATATGAACATACAAACAAAACCCATACACTAAACTCCGCTCACCCATTCAGCCACTGAGCATCGTACAACTAGAGGGACCTGGCTGGCTAGGCTCATTTACATAAAAAACACAGGCCAATCCTCACACTATGGATTGTTTGGTTTTATTTTTCGTGCGCTTACAGGCCGATCTCAGCCTTGACCCATTTCTCCAGACCGCCACGGGCGATGATCTCTTGGACGTTAGGGGGCAGTTCGCCAACCTTCTGGCTCCAAGACTCGCCGCTTTTGCCCTCGGTGACGGTGACCTTGGAGCGGCGCACATCCCAAGTCAGCTTCCAGCCAGTGCGGCGAGTAGGCAGCTTCTCGGCATCCTTGAAGGTCTCACGCAGGCGCTGGATGAGACGCGGTACTTCGACGCCCATAAGGGCGTTGTTAATAGAGTTGCGACTGAAGATGTTGCCAAAGCTGCCCGACACAACTAGCGGGATCTGCTTAGCCAAAATAGCCGTGGCAGCTTGCTCGCGTGACGAGCCACAGCCAAAGTTGAAACCAGCTACGAGAATGTCACCGGCCTTGGCGATGTTGCGGAACTCGGTGTCGTAGTTTTCCATGCATACCTGGGCCATGGTTTCCTTGGACACGTTATCCTGGTACGTGTACTTTCCGGGGTAGATGCCATCAGTGTTGATGTTGTCGGCATCACACCACACAATTTCGCCCTCGATCTTTTCAGGGAAGCCTTCCAGGACCTCCGTCAAGGTCTCCGACTCGCCCTCAGCGGGAGCCGAGCTAGAGTCGGCCGCTTCACCGGCAAGGTTCTTCTCACCCTCAGCAGCAAGAGCTACGGCTTCGGCGATCAGCTTTTCTAGAGCAGACTCGACACTCTGGGTCTTGTCGGCAAGAAAGTCGCCGCTTCCCTCGCCAATAATGACCTTTTCAACGCCCTCAGGCTTCTCGTACCAACCAGGACCAGCAATCTTGCCCTTCAGAGCACTGGCAGCTACGACTTCGGGACTAGCAAGGTAGGCCTTGGCAGCAGTCGAGCCCATGCGACCCTTGAAGTTGCGGTTACTGGCACTGACACCAACCTCGCCAGGCTCCAAAAGACCAGTGCCTAGGCCAATGCAGGGGCCACAGCCAGCAGGCAAAGTCTCAGCACCAGCATTAACTAGGACCTGCCAATCGCCAGCTTCCTCGGCAGCCTTTTGTTCGGGAATAGACGCAGCAGCAATGTAGAACTTGACACCATCCGCAATCTTCGGAGCCTGGCCATTGGCAGCAGCTTCCCTGAAGACGCGGGCCGCTGCAGAAATATCAGACGAGCGAGAGTTGGTGCATGAAACGAGATAAGCCTTATTAACCGCAATGTTTTGGGCCTCCAGATCACGAAGGGGAGTAGCAACCTTGACGGAGTTCGGGCCAGCAACGAAAGGAGATAGAGTTGACAGGTTTAGGTACAGCTCCTTGGCATAAGTAGCGCCCTTGTCAGCCACAAGCGGGTTGGCAAACAGATTATCTAGAGCCTCATGAGTGAACTTGCTCTTGCCAGCCTCGTCGAGAACAGCAGAAGAGGTGGCCTTGGCACGCAACCATGACTGGAGAACTGAGTCAATAGGAAACAGGCCACTTAGGGCACCCCATTCAGTGGTCATGTTGGCAATAGTCAGGCGGTCATCAACAGGAATTGAGTTCAGGGTCTGCTCAGAGCCAGTGAATTCAATGGCATGGTTTAGCACGTCGTCGTTGTTGAACAGGCCGCAAAGGGCAACAATGACATCTTTGCCGGTGACACCAGCGGGCATGATACCAGTTAGAGTAATCTTGGCGATAGGAGGAATCTGCCACCAGGTGCGGCCAGTAGCCCAAATCGACGCGGCGTCAGTGCGAACCATGGGGGTTCCCAGGCAGCCCACACCACCGTACATGTTAGAATGGCTGTCAGAAGCAACAGTGACCGTTCCAGGCCAGGCGTACCCCTCTTCGACCATGATTTGGTGGCCAATTCCGCGGCCAGCAGGGTAGAAGTCAACGCCGTGCTTCTTGGCAAACTCCTCGATCTGGCGGTACTTTTTGAGGTTGTTCTCCGACTTATTCTGAACGTCATGGTCTAGGGTCATGACGACCTGGCGGTTGTTGTGGATAGTAGATGCTCCGATGCTCATAAACTTGAGAGCCACAGGCCACGAGTTGTCGTGAGTCATGCAGTGGTGGGGTGACAGAGTGACATAGTCACCGGACTTGACTTTCTTGCCAGTGGCCAAGCCAACCGAGTAGCGCTGCACAATCTTTTCCGTGAGAGTTTGTGGGTCCTCGGGCGCCGGCGTGGAAATCGAGTCGAAGGCGGACAAGACATTGCCATTGAGCACGTGGGCAGTTGTTGAGAAGGAAGATCTAGCAGTGGTGGCCGTGATGGCGTTACGATGCACAGAACCCAGCTGACTCCGGGCGGTGAGTGTAGGAAGGCGACGGGTAGTAGAAAGAGCTAAGGCTCTAGTCTACAACAAAGAGAAGGGCAAGTTAGTCATATGGACGTTACTGGCACGAGCTGGTTGTGCTGGCAGCAAGCCCAGCGAACATCGGGGAATGAATGGGGCGGGCAGAACAAGCGCGCTTTGGATGGGTCGGCCAATTGGCCAAGTGAATGGGTGCGACAAAAACTTACACTGGCCCGGGGGATCATGATTGGCTAGTTTTGTGTGTTTGAGAAAGAGGTGAGTCCAGTCACACCTTCATTTAGTCTTACAGACAGCGTGAACATCAAGGGAAAAAAAAAGCCCACCTACGATGACGAACTAAAACTTTGGCGTTGATGGACCGGGGTTGAAGGTACATGGGTACATAAAATCCTCTAATGGCAGCTGGGCCAATCAGCACCACTGTAAATCAAGAATGGAGCTCTTAGACCCAGAGCGTGGTGACTAAGCATGCAATGTGGTACAGTACTTTGTGTTACATGACCTCACAAAGAACACTGGACAAGAGAATGGACAAAAGACACTCGACACAGCTAGGATCACCGACTATCCATAAAGTTTCGGGGTAGACAGACTCATGCTTGTATATAGTTGTAGTCCCGTAGATGTGTGAGATAGTGGGTCTTGTCCAAGTTCTGGTATAGTTATATACGGTCAGGTGTTGGGCCTGATCACCAACGCATGGATGACACCAATGGCACCGTGTCAGCTTTGGCTAGAAAATAAACATGCTTTTCCGCAACGTGTAGAATGGCAAGCGGCATTACGCAACGGGTCCTAAGGTCTCTATAGTATGTCTTTCTGCCCTGGGCAAACCGGATTTTTCAAGTGGGTGAAGCGCAGTATTTGCTTGCTTAGGTCTGTTTGTGTTAGCCTGGCACATAACAAGCTTTTGCCGCTACTATACATGAACACAACGCGCTACTGAAAGACCACCAAGACTAGTCTCAATGTACTAGGCTAAGTGGCCAACATAGAGTGTCCTCGTCCTCTGTACGCCCAAGAGCCGGCAAATTATCAGCATGCCGCCTCATGCTAATAATAGAAATACGCACGAAAACTAAAGGCTAGAGGGTTGGAGGGGAGTTTTCCAAGCATGAAGGCCAGCATGGCAATGCAGGGGAAGAGGGAAGAAGGGGACAGATTCGAGGCAAGATGGATCCCATTATTCCGTAGAATGGAAGGGGGTGAAGGCTATGAGTACGATAGGCAGCAACCAACTTTAAAGTTTAATAGAAAGAGGAAGCTAGGAGGGAGGGAGGGTGCAAGGTTAGGTCTAGAATGATGGATAAATAAATAATCTGCCTGTTAAGTGATAGTAAGCATGAAAGAGAGGAGGAACATGAGATATGAGGGACGGCCAGCTTTACGTCACCTGGTTCAAACAATGGAGAAAAGGCACTCCCTGCAACAAACTTCTAGTCCAGGGGCATTATGGAAAAGAACAATAACAAAGCTTTTAGGAGAAGTGCCCAAGCGCTGAAAAGCTTAGCCAAGTAAGTAGGCCTCCCAGGAGAAACGCGTACCACACAGAACACACAAACGCTGGTCACCAACATCCCTGAAACAGGTTGTGCTTCCGTGTGATTTTCATTTTCAGTTACTTCTCCGTTCGAACCTTCTGGCTTTGACTTTTTTCTTCTCCCTTAGGGACCTTCGCGAACAATCTCGGGTTGTAATACGAGGTATACTCGCCCTGCCCCTTTAGCAGTCTACCCATTTTCCAAGAACGAAGCCAACTTCTCAGATGCTTTTGTACCAAGACAAAATACGATGAATTAGTCTTGTCGGCTCGCTAGGGAGGTTGGGTGAAGAGAAGAAGAAGGAACAAACTGCGTCAAAGAGAAGAGCCAATAATAGGGAAGAAAGTAAAGTTGGGATGAGACTTTTACTTTTTTTTTTTTTTTTTTTTTTTTTTTCCAAATCTACACTGCAAATTTGCGGGGCAGTATGTGATTACAGTGGGACCAGCTGCCAGCACCCACTGGAGTGCTTGTTTTCTCTTCCCCTATCATGGCTGCAAGTAGCACATGTTTCAGAGTTTCGTGGAAGGCCAGGGAAACAAGAGGAACTGATCACTAATCACTACCTATGACATGCTAGCCACAGCACACGATGTGGTGAGATTGGCGATTACATTATAAGGCGATGCCACGGCTTGATTGCTAAGCTAAGCAACATCAGACACCCAATGCTTCGAATGATGGGGCAGTGAACAACGGGATGTGGGAGATAGACGGACACGACGGATAAGGCGGGCAGGAAATAAAGCATCATCAATCGAGATGCAGCAGCAAATGGCCCTTCTCTGGTTCTCTGGTTCTCTGGTTCTCTGATCTGGCTCCGGCCTTTCTTGGAAAATCTGATATGCTCGCAGGAGGGTGGCATCTCCCGGTTTCTTGTTGTACATAGCCTTGCCTTGCGTCGAGATGGATGATCGTTAAAACCCTCCGAAGCGGATAGAAGATTTCGAGAAACTAGATGCGAAAAGACGCATTGTCGCTCTTATCCTTATCCTTATCTGCCGTAATAGTCTTTGTCCTGTCCTGCCAATCCTGTCAACTCGCTGTGGCGGCAGACGGACGAATTTTTGCGTCCATTCCCTTTCATCCATCAACGGATGAAGGTTGCACCGAATGCGCTGCATTTCCCCGTTCCTAATTTTTTTTCTTCGTTCAGAATGGCTGTTATATGTCGGCGTCTAGCCTGGCCAGCCTTAAACTGAAAGACATTTGATTCTTTCCCCTCCCCATCTACTTTTGTCTTCCATAACATCCGTGTTCACCGTATCCATCGCATTTCAACTTCTCCTTTGAATTCAAGCTATAGCTGCAAAGGTTCGCATATTACTAGGACTTTGATATCGCGTAAAAATGCCTGCGAAAAGAGGGCTCATGACGGTGTGTAGTGAGCATGTAATGAGAGCGAGCATGTGGCGAGGATCTAGTGCCCCTCAGCAATACCCTAACCACTAGGGTTCATACACGCCGGCTGTCGCCCACGAGCAAGGGGCGGGCTGCTGCGTTAAATGTGATAGAGCCACAGTATGATCCAAGAGGAACGACGAGCGGCGAGGTTGCTTCAACCTAATGGCTCTCTAGCTTCCGGCACCTAGCCTCAGCCTTCATAGCCACTCGTCGTGTGTATGTGTGTATGTGCACCCCCCGGCCAGTGACCAGTCTCTTTGTGCTGAGGGCGACTGGCTGCCACTTACCAAAGCTAGCATTTGAAGGAAGCGCTGTGCCCCTTGTGCTGTGTTTAGTGACCACGGCAGTCGTGAATTTCTGCCAAGAACGAATCCGTCGAATAATGTATGGATTATTCTTGGTAGGCGCAGAGAGAGAGAAGGAAAATAATTCTTCTGTGTAGGTCTGGCCTGACCCTGGCTTGGCTTTGCCGCGGTTTGGGCTCTGATTAATTATGAGTCAAAGATTGCCTATTGCTGCGTGAAACCGCAAAGAAAATGAAAATGCCAGACGTCCCGTCTGTTTCTGTCCCATGGGCTTGAGTAGAGGAGGGAGAAGGGCGGCCGTTCTTCTTCAGCGTTCAGTGCTACTTTGATCTTTGTTCCGGAGGCATAGTAGATGAAAGAAGCCCAGGAATCGTCGGAAGTAGCCAGCGATATATTAACTGGTGATGGCGTTGCAGACTAGATACTGCAAAATGAAGTTGTGAGCAACGATGGGCCAGAATTTGTATGTATCCCAGCGAACACAGTATAACAGAACAGCATTCCATCTCGGGGTCTTGGGGAGTTTTCGGCCCCCATCAGCCTGGCTAATAGCCCGTTCTAGGCTAGCCCAAGAAGTAGAATGTGGCAGCCTAGGTATCAGACCATGCCTAGTTGCTGTTCTGTTGAAGTACCAGTTTGTGGGTTCCAGGGCTTGTACGCTAAAACACTGCAAAAGTCAGGGCCCAAAAAGTACATAACAGGGATCATGATAGCCCCACCAAGCCACTGAGTCTACTCAAGCCACTAGAATGGTCGCTTAAGCCCCCCCTCCTTTACAAGTAGGTACTTTCCTCGGCAGGGGGGAGAGGGGCGATCACCACTAAAGGGCAAACGCACCCACCCACTGAATATCGCCAACCTTTTATTCTTTCATTATTATTTTCTTTCTAGAATTACCATCAATTTATACATCGCCGCTCCTTTTCCCCTCATTTCATGCCTCTGTTTTCCCTGTTGCTTCGAAGATTGACATCAAAGTTGTCGCAGAGTTTTTCTATTTAGTCCGATTTTATCTACCAAATTCTCCGTCTCCGTTTCCCTGCTTTGTTTTGCTCTGCTTCACTTCGCTGTTCATTGAAAGGTATCGTGTCGATTAAATCAGTCAGCTCCCATATTGGGCTTCCATTTTTATTCTACTACCATTTCAATCAATACCAAGCAACAGCGCGGTCTTCTCATCTCGTCCAGCTTGCGTTCTCTGTCAGCTACAATCTAGCTAGATGGCTGGCTGGTGCTCTGGTCCTATCGTCGTCACCATTTCTCATAGAACACCCATCCCCCCGGCCAATCAATCCCCACCCCCTCCACCATCATTCATCACTCATCATTCATAATCCTATCCACTCCCACTTGTGTTCGTACTGACTGGCCTTGCTTGACCTTGGCCTTGTGTGCAAACCCATTCTCTTCTCTTCCTTTCGTCATTTGCTGTCAGCATTTCTAATCTTTCCTTGTCCATTTTTAACGCCAGCTTTTTTTTGCTCTTACTTCCCCAAACAGCTTCTTCCACCTTCTTTTGTTTTCGGTCGTCAGCGAACTAGAAACTCGAGTGCCTGGTCGGCTAGCCATTGCCGGAAGGAGATATCTAAAGATACGGAAAAATCTTTCCTCGGCCTCGCCATGTCCTACATCACTTCGCCCTCTGTCAATGGAAATAGTCCCGTCCGACCAAGCCCTGGTGCGGCTTCAGACATGACGATAGCCAGTCCTATCATGAGTAGCAATGTCTCAACACCTGTCCAAACCCCGAGTGGCCAGCACCAGGCTACTACTCCCGGCAATTCCACTACTACCGCCCATACACCTGCAGCCGGCGCCGGCTCCGGCCACGGCATAAAAGCACCAAGAATATTAGCCTGTGTATTGTGTCAACACCGCAAGATCAAATGCGACCGGAACACGCCCTGTTCCAACTGCATCAAGGTCAGTCAGTCAGTCCATGTTTACACGCCTGCTCGGTATTCTCCGCTTGTCTTTGCACTGACTTTTCGCCTTCGCTGACCCCCCCTCCCAGGCCAATGCCACTTGCACTCCTAGCACACCAGCTCCTGCTCGGAAACGACGCCGCCCCAATCAAGATCTACAGGAACGCCTTGCGCGATGCGAAGAACTTCTCAAGACCTATTACGCCACCGGTGGTTCCGCTTCAAGCAATAGCACCGCCTCGTCTACGCCATTAGACTGCTCAACCGACACTGAGCCTGCTCCATACCCCCCAAAGTCGACTGGATTCACACAAACTGGCCGCGTGGTAATGGAGGATGGCACTACTCGCTTTACTGACAATGCCCTCTGGAGTAAATTTTATGACGAGGTAAGAACGCTAGCTAGCTATATGACGCATACCTTCGAAGAGGCGGTGACAATCAACTCTGTTCTCCGGCATCTTTTTCCTACCCATCTTTTCGTCGCTTTTGTTAACATCAACTTGCTACAGCTATCTGCCATGCGCCAAATCATAAATACCCAAGACAGTGGTATTGAAGACACAAGCCTTGGCTCTGAGAGCGCTAGTCCCGACGAGCTCACGGAACTCATGATGAACGACTATTCAAACATGTCGCTACACGATGTGCAACCCGAACCTGTGCAAATGTTTCGCCTCTGGCAGGTCTTTTTGGACAGAGTTAATCCTCTCATGAAGATTATACACGTACCTACCATCCAAGGCTATATTGTCAATGCTGCAGGCTACTCAAGTACTAGCCTTCCCGCCAACTACCGGCCGCTAATCTTCGCCATTTTCACCATGGCCGTGTACTCTCTCACCGACATTGAGTGTCGCCAGATGCTGGGCGTGCCGCGTGAAGATGCTATCAAAAAGTACTCTCATGGTGTGCGCACTGCGTTATCCAACGTCAATTTTATGCAAACATACGATATCCCTATCCTGCAGGGTCTATTTTTGTATTCGGTAAGTGTCTTTTACCTTTTTACTCTCTTGAACGCCCGCTCCTCTAACGAATGGCAACATTAGATCTCATTATCTGGCAAAATCGATCCTCATTCTCACTGGATCTTTGGTGGCATTTGTATGCGCATTTGCCAAAAGATGGGCCTGCACCGAGATGGCGAAGTCCTGGGCCTCTCCCCCTTTGAAACCGAAATGCGTCGTAGAATTTGGTGGCAGATTGTACTTCACGACGCTGGCTGCGCTTTGATGACTGGCATGAGTGTCAACGTCATTCCCTCTTTCTGGGACACAAAGCTTCCTTCCAACGTCAATGACGCAGACCTCTTTCCTGGATCTACTGACCCTGTGGAACCTCGCGAGGGACCTACGGAAATGGGCTTCTCATTGATATCCTACGAACTCGGCCGTTTCATGATTCGCAGCCATGGAATGGCGGGCTTCGAAACCGCCATTATGGGTGTCGATCCCGAAAGCGGTCGTGTCCTGAACAAACTCGATCTTGAACTGGTGCGCAAATATCGTGCTTGGGTCCGTGATTTCAAGCAAAAGATCCAGTCCCAAGCCGAAAAGTATCTTGATCCAACTGCTGGGCCTATGCACGAGGCTGCAAGCTTGCTAGTTGATTTCATCATAAAGAAACTTCTCGAGGTCCTTGAGCCTTCAGAGGACATGCCTCAACCAGACACTGATGAATTCGATTTCAAGGAAAGAATGTTCCGTTTGGGTGTTATGAACCTTGAGAGCCACCTAGAGCTCTACCAGGTCATGGAACGACTCAATTTTCTGTGGTTTGCCAAATGCCATTTTTCCACAGACGTCATGGTCATGGTGGCCGGTCGGCTCATGAAATGTACGACTGGCCCATTTATCGACCGGGCATGGATCGCTATTGACCAGACATACTACTACCATCCCGATCTTTTTGATATGAATAAACGGCCAACACACTCGCTAGGCACATTTCTACTCAGAGGCTGGGCTGGACGAGAAGCAGCGCTGGTCGCACTTGGGGAGGCCCCTGTACCTCCTAGATGTATTCTGGAACTACGCACCCGTCTGCCTAATCACTCGTATGATTCCTTTTCAGATGAAGTCATATCGGAACCGCCCATACCGTCTTCCTTGGAGGCACCAATGTCCAGCATGCCGATGAGAGCTATGCGCGGCGGACATTCTAATATGCAAAGTGTCAATATTAATAACGCCGCAGTCAACACCAACAACCTTGCTGGTTGCAGTGGCAACAGCAACCCTAAACTCATAAACGAAACTCTCGACCCCTCCATTGACCAACTTATTGGGGGGTACCTCAACGTCGCACAGTTTGACTGGGATATGTGGCAAGATGGAAGCAGCAACAATCCCATGAACATAAACACAGCTAACATCGCCAACGTCAACAATCGCACGCCGCAGACTCCCATGATGCACAACTTTGACAATGTCCTCCAGCCAAACTCCCTCCCAGCTACGATTCCTGGCTTTGGTAATATCCCTGTCGTCCATGGGATTTCCATGAACAACCATGATATGGAAGCAAGCCCTGATGGGCTTAAACATCCCGCTCCAGGTCCGTGGTGAACGGTGTGAAACCGGCAGCTGTGTAACTATTGAAACAAGTTAGGGGAATCAAGCCCCTGCAGCCTGTATCAATTTGTTACGTGTATAATAGTAAATAGTGTGTTGGTTTCTAGCACCGCACCCACTTCTCCGCTCACTCACGTGGCGAAGCATACGGCCCTTTCGTTTTTGAATCCTAGTCTCTCGACTGCCGCAATTGTGCCAGGGTATACTTGCTCTACCGAAGAAAGTCAGGTGCATCGACTATGCTCTGAGATCAAAACGTAAAGCTGCTAAGCTATAGGCTAGACCTAGGCTTACTCTATATTTCCAGACGCAGGCGGCTATGCCGTAGTACAGTCGTAAGTTATCTAGCCTACTGGTATACAGACAACGATCTGTGTAGGTGTAATATCGGTATTACGGATTGTATGTCAGACCTGGACAGGGCCGATGTTGTTTCTCTCTTATTTGAAATTTCTTACATCCTGGAAGCATTCTAACATGGATGAAACTAAAAGCAGTAGCGACATCTCTTGCATTCCTGCTGGTGACAAAACCGCTTGGCTTGCTTGGCTGAATTGGATTGCTTAGAAGAACTCCTAGACATGCAGCGTGTTGTTGTGTCCTTCTTTTTCTTCTGACTAGATGTGTGGTCACTCAGTTCTTAGATTTTTGCAGCATCTACATCAAGGCATACAGGAAATTTCTTGTAATTTTTTTTTATTTAATCCGATTTTCTTTTATATGCTACGTAATACAACTAACTCATTTGACTTGGGCGGCAAGATGTAGATCGTGCTGGATGGGGCTGACGTGCTATTCTTGAAAATGTGGCGAGTCAAGGGATAGGCCATATGGCCAAGCTAGGGGGACATGAAGACAGCAGGAAACAAAAAGAAAACTTTGTGGAATTCCAGTTACCATCATCAAGAATGAATGATGACCTCACATGAAGATTCTGTAACATGGGCGCCAAAAAAAGAATCGTGAGAATAGAGACATACAACACCGAGGATTCGCATGTGGTCACCCACCATACTACTGGTTCGGCGCTCGGTGGCTTGACTAAGGGGGAGCAGACGGGACCCCGTACTTTCCACAGGCTATGGTCGTATGTTCGGAATATAGCGCCATTATCGGACATTATAATCTGCTCGCATCACCGCCCCGGAGCGTTGTCCATTGTACTCCGCCGGGGCCTATCCCTCATGCCGAAAGCCGGTGGCCTTCCCAACTAGTTTTTTCACCCAGTTGCTACATATCAAAAAGGTCAGGTAACCAGCCCTAGAACTTGACAGGTACGTCCTCGGGCCACACTAGATAGAGAGTTCTCCTGGCTTTAACGCCGGGCCCTAGAAGGTCACAGGAGATGCTTGAAATACATGTTTTCCTATCACTGCCGACCGCCCGGAAGATACTATTGCCCAGAACATGCCGTCGTACTGTTGTGGAAGACTAGTAGGTAGACCTTCGGTGATACAAGCAAACAGGCAAACCCTGGAATTCTGTCTGATAGCTAACCCGGCGCCGTTTGATCTTTGGAATTCCATGAGGGTAAAACATCTTCAAGTATTTGGGTTCAAGCTCGACAAGTCTGTGCCGATTAGCCTTGATGATTCCCACAGACACCGGATAAAGCTAAGTTCAAGTTCAAGAACTTGACCCCTCCCCGGCTTTGGCAGTAAAAAGAACGTCAATCAACAAACAAATACGGTGTCTCAGTTCGGTCCACCCCCTTCCTTTATCTAACTCATTTCACACACCACAAAACATTGACATCAGTAGTTACATTATAGTCGGCCAAAGACAGTAATGGCCGGCCCCAAGAGAGCTTTTAGCAGCAGTACCAAGTAGCTAATATCCAACGAGCACAAGAAGTATGTTTATTAGCCTAGTGTAATTCCTGTACATATACTTACTTGGGACCAAAGCTAGACACTTTGTATTCTTTCATGACTGAATGAATAAGCAGTGTGGCTTGCTTTGCGTTTACTAAATTCAACGCAAGCTTGAAGGCTAAAGTGGTTGGCGCTGATTCAGCCTGTCTATGAGTGAGGGTGGATGCTAGTCTTCAATTTGTCTAACTCTTTTCCTGCCAAAGGCGGTGAAAAAGCAGGGCTCACATGACATTACAAATAAACAACCACCTACCTTCAGTTTCAGCCAAGTACATGACTGAAAAAAAAAGTATCACGACAAAAAAAATCAACATACAACACTGGGGATTCCCATGTGATCACCCACCATAGTACTAGTCCAGCGCTTTGTAGGTTAACTAGGGGAGAGCGGACGGAATCCCGTGCTGTCTACAAGCTATGGTCGCATGTCGTGATCATAAGCAAGATATCATAGTTTATGTATAGATCTTCCAACAGTACAAATCGATAAAAAGTAAAGAATATCGTGGAGAATACATACAACACTGGGGATTCTCATGTGGTCACCCGCCATAATAATAATCCAGCGCTTTGCAGGTTAACTAGGGGAGAGCGGACGGGATCCCGTGTTCTCTACAAGCTATGGTCGTATGTAAAGTTCTGACGACACCGGTGAAAATTATATCTCCAAGTTTAGCCAGCAAACCGCTTGGATTAATCTTTCCAACAATTCACTTCTCATATAGCACGAAGCCTTCATTATCCT
Source organism: Ceratocystis huliohia (assembly GCA_038382965.1). Taxonomy (NCBI): domain Eukaryota; kingdom Fungi; phylum Ascomycota; class Sordariomycetes; order Microascales; family Ceratocystidaceae; genus Ceratocystis; species Ceratocystis huliohia. The sequence continues at coordinate 57,944 of JAXCEX010000066.1, read as the reverse complement.
TTTCATCCATTTCCATGGTTACCCATAGTCCGTCCCTAGAATCTCCAAAGGGGCAGAAACATAGCACTATCACTTACCATCAATCCAGGGATCAAAGCCAACATCCGAGGCAAGATGAAAATGTAATCTAGAGGCGAGATAGTTAGTGGATTTGTTAGTTAACAAAGCCTAAACACGAGCTTGACGGATGGTCCATCTGCTTACCCTGGCGAGTCGTTGCAACCATTCCACATCAGCGAAGGGAGTTTGGAGGTAATCCGGGCATGTGGCTACCATAACTGGCATGCCACACCTGGGATCATGTGCAGCTTCTTTACTATCTCGGACAAAAAAAAAAGAGTAAACAAAGAGTGAGAGAGAAATAGTGGTAGATACGATACTTTGTCGCAGATGTTGGTAGAGCTTCTTAAGGCATCAGAGCCTCCGTATACCTATACAACAAACCCTGCCTTCCTCCCTGTCGCTTTCGAACTTCCATCGGCTTCACTCATATACACGATCTTCTAAATCACCATATAGCTGACATGTGGCCAACAATAGCATCGAGGCGCTGGATCCCTGCGCTGCCACCACGATATGCCATCCTCACCGTCGTATCAGTCGCTGTCACCCTGTTTACTGTTGTTGTCAATATCGCGTTACTGGTAGCAGGGCGACACATCTCTGGCGTCGGCACTGCTCATGAGTCTATCTCACTATCTCGTCTTGCTCTTGCATCTGTTAGTTCAACCTACCCACTTTCGTTAGACAATCAGCCATGCCACGTCCTAACAAACAGAAGTTCCGTGGAGTTGCAGTACAACAGTTGCAGGCCCATATGCCAGCAGCCTCATATGACACTGTCTATGATAAAGATCAGCAGCAGATCCTTACTACGCATGCTGAAGATTCAATGTCTAGCTTAATTAGTAACATCGACCCTCAGTGGCGTCCACGGAGAAGATTAAATAATACAGTCTCATTTGCTGTCCATATAGCCGTCTTCCCCCGGTCAATTAGCTGGGTTTATCCCAATGCGCCATATTCGAGTGTGCGCACAGGCATGCTCTTGCCAGCGTCATCAGGTTCATCGTCGTCGCGACTTCTTCTAAGGCCTCGTCTAGACTTGATAAACATTGCAAAGACAATTGGGCTCCCACCCAGCGAGTGGGATTGCGGGATGCAGGGTATGAGTGACAACAACAGCAGCAGCGACGACAACGAGAAATACCAATTATCCAATGCAACTCACCACGGGATTAGGAAATGCACGAATCCATTCTTCCAAGCCTGGACACAACCGCCATTGGTAGAAAAGGCACTGCCTCTTGGCATAGGAATAGGGTGTCTGGAGTTGGCAGTTGTGCTGGGAATTGCCTCTTTGCTGATAGAGTCAATCATCCTCTGGCGGCCAGAGCTTCTACTGCATCACCAAAGCCCCACCGCTAGTTACTTTTCGGACAATTACATCGCGCGGCCCCGAGTGGTTCGTTCTTGCAGCAGCAGTGGCGGCAGGCTGCAGCAAGTTCTATTAGTTGCTCATGACAGCCAAGAAAGTGAGAGTAAGCTTGCACTCCGAAAACAATGGACGCCATTGCGCATGACCCTTTCATTACTTCTGGCCATGGCTGTTGGTTTGGGTCACTACAACACTAGCCTCGTGACCGCCCAGTTGCTAAGCATGCTACGCCTAGTAGATGCAAGTATGATTCCAGAGCTGTCGCTAAATGTTCATGGGTGGGGCTATGTGGCTCTTCTAAGCACATCTTTTGGCTTGTCGCTAGGGCCGGTGATGGGTTGGGCGTATGTGATTCTTTTTGATACCAAGATGGATAACATTGCCGAAGATGAAGCAAATACTGGCGAGCGGTGTCAGGCTGATGATGAGAGCAATAGTGATGAGGGATACCACAGCACAAGGTATCGTTGTTACAGCGATGGCCACCAGTATATCGACAGATATGGCTGCCCTTCAGCATATGATTCGGAGCGACAACGGTATTTAGGATTCCACTCGGAAAGAAGGCGAGGCTATTCGGGATACAGTTCGAAAAGAAGACTCTATTCAGAACTCAACTCAGACCGAAGGGAGCCTGCAGCCAGCCCTCCACGCACATTAGGGAAAAATGACGAGGCTCCATTTTTGCGATATAAATATGGCACTGGTGTGGGCCTAGGGATTTGGACCAACAGCACACAGGCTGTAGTCAGAGCGTTTAGTCAGCCGGCTTTCGTATCAAGGCCACTATCACCTGAGAGCTTGATTGTGCCTCGATGGGAAGATGATGAGGGGATCGACGGCGATGAAAACGAGGAGCCAGTGCAAGATTGGAGGCTAGTCAGAACAGGGTGCCTACAGACAGGCAAGAGGGGCCGAAGGATTCAAGAGACGAGATAGCCTGTAGTCTGAGGGCCAGTGGCAGAGGATATCTTGGCGAATGGCAGGGCTTGGGCGTGTATTTATGTGATGAATTGATGTGTCTGCCTGGTCTTTTTGCTTACTTGTAAGAAGGAGGCCTGTGATAAGGCGGATTTCCACTGCAGCTAGCGTGCATGTGTGTATGTACCTAGGCTATTTGCTCATGCTGGCCTCCTCATTCTGAGGATTTCCTGTGCATGACATAGGTAGCTGAGAGGTGGCCCTGGAAGCTGTTGGCGAGAAACTTTCTCCAGTCAAGTTTTACCTTTTCCATCTCCGCCTGCGGTTCTGCTTTAGTTAACGCGAGCAGCATGTGAAATGCAGATGAAAATTTACCCAAAATCCAAGACTCCTCTTATAGTAAGACGCAAAAAGACTGGGTAGGATCTGGCATTGATTAGCAGGCTTTGTCTTTGTCGTATGTATTACCATATTAGGAAATCCGGCTTTCACGAAGAACGGTCTAGATGAATCCAGTTGTTTTGGGGGAGGGGGGAAGGAAGATTTCGCTGCTTGGGTCTAGACATTGCTATTGTAAGAACACTGTGCAGATGAAGATGAAGAGGGGTAGAACGAGGGGCCAATAGGGAGTGAAGTGTCTCTGGTTCATAGGCCAGAAGAAAAACCGGTTGCCGTATCTATTATCCCGTCTCTTGGCTTGAGATTGACCATGCATGACTTGCGCGCTGTGTTGGGAAATAAAAGCCACATGGTTGGAGTTGATAGAGCCAAGGAAAAAGACTGCCCCGTGAGAAGAATATATAGAACGCATGTACAGAAGAGCCACGCCGCATACAAACGTGGCACAATTAGGGCTTGATGATCATGAAAACACGTCATAAGCCACATACTTGTGGGTGCCAAAAGCCATAGCACAGTGCCCTATTGTGGCGGTCTCCATCCTGGGTTATTGCCGTGTGTGATCATGTTTTCGTGCCTCTGAAGCTCATGTAGTGTGCTTGCGGTACATCAGGGTACATGTATGGAGTTGGGCGAAACTGTACGTACAAGTAGATGCACATTGCATATGGACAATCTCAAAGTACTTATTACGCGTACATGTGTATGTGTATGTGCATGTGTGCTTGCACTTGCCTGCCGCCATGGTATGCAGACGCTTGTGGGCTCACCTAAGCATGCACATGCGTATGCACCTTCCCAACCGGTGGACTGCTCAAAGTGGGAAGAGCAGCATATCAAGGTGGTATTTCTGCACCCTAAGGCAGTGAGGTTTTTGCATATGAGAAAACGACAGACCCTGTGTCTTCCCAGCCGGAAGATTGTTCGTCTCCTACAAGTCACGAGTCCCCAAGTTACTAGCCACCAAGTCCACTGAGCCACCAAGCCAGGTCCAAGTCAGGTCCAAGCTAGCTTGTCCCTTTCCTAGTCTAGTTGCCAGGTCGCACAGCAAGTAGAAATCAAAGCACAAGGGCAATTGCCTAGCCTCAATCCCGTTAGTCTTCTATATTAGATAGTCACTATCGCCCTATTTTCACATCTCTCGCGTCGCACATCGAATTGCAACCACATTTCAACACACCAACAATTGGCAAATCAGAGACACCAGAGGATGTCTGACTGGCTGTTTTAGGAAACTTTCCTTGTAGCTTGCCCATCCGCCCGCCCGTCCCCCATTTCCTCATGTCCCACTCCTCACCTGCCGCTTCTTTTTCTGTTCCTTTGGGCTTGTTGTTCCAAGTTCCGATCTAGCGCCTTCCCTGTTTGTATTCTTATGTGCTTATTTATGTACTTGCCTGCGGATGCATACACATACACACAGACAAAGAGATCCACGCAAATTTGTAAATATGTGAATACATGGGCAATAGTATCATGTACTGTCTATGTACAGGCTCTCTTCTTGCCCATCCCCCTTCTTCAATCAGGACGCTCCTCCGCTTCCCTTGTTTCTCCTCAACTTTTTTTCCCCATATATTCACCCCAATTCCCTATCTCATTGATCTCTCTTTGCTTTGTTTGCCTTCTTTACTTCGTGTTATTTCAATTTAGCAGTCTCTTTGCTACCCCTATTACTTTCTTTTCTATCGCAATACTACAACACCAGTCCCCAATAACTATTACAAATATAGACCTTATGGCAAAACACTACAGATCTGTCGGTGTTGTAATCGACTCAGGTCAAGGAGTTGGCCTGGAAATCGGTACGCTCACCCACCACAAATTCCGTCCCTCTGTTTTTTTTTTCTTTTTTTCAGCTCTGGTACTTGCTGCTAGTCCTGTTTGTAGAGTGGTCGTCTCTCCCCTCCTCTCCCTTCTTGTCTAGCTGCCCTTGAAGCTTTATAGCCAAGGCCTCTTTGCCACGTCTTAAAATTACCAAGTTAGGCAATTTTCGGATGTCCTAGTCCACAAGATGGGTCCCCTTGCTTGCCTACCAAGGCTTGCTTCACTACTCCATGCCAACTTATGCAAGCTCAAGACTGCACTCAATATTGTCTGACATATAAGGCAATACAGCATACTTAGCCAGTAAACCCTATGATTCATTTACCGTGGTATCTAACCCTATTTATCTTTGATTTGTTAGTTCGTCAAGTCACACTCGGTTACGCGGGTTCGTCATTGGATAAGGGTCCTTTGCTATTGTACATGACGTCTAGTCAACACTCTACAGTGGGCCAAGGCATGATGGCGCTGCTTTCAGACCCGGAAATTGTTGCATCTAAAACCTTGCACATCCACGGTGGGAAAGTGACACTCAACGTCGAGGTCGTCGATCTGTCCGACATGGCCTCAATAGATCGGTTCACACGAACTATCAACGAAAGACACCACGGAGAGCTAGACTTTATAGTGAATAGCATGGGACTTATGCTCAATAGCTTTGGTGAGCAGATGGAAAAAAGCAACAAGGTATAGCGGGCCACTAACACACCCTTTCTACCAGATTATGCCTCTGTCCAGGCCACAATAGCCCATGATATTGATGGCTTACTTGCTATTTGCAATTCTTTTTCGCCTCATATGCGTCCCAACACCGGGCACATTATCCTTCCCGGACATGAAGCTGAATCTTTCTCCTACTTCCCGCCCACATGCGCCTCACTCTTTCTCAATTCAAGAACACTACAAGACATACAGTCCATCATGCAAACCTTTGCCTATGCGGCTATGCGCGGCGTTGTGATAGATGAGGGGTGGGTGCCAAGTGCCCGTTCCATGAGCCAAGCAGCCACAACAACTTTGGCACATGTGTTGGCGCTAGAGAATGAGTTTCAGAGGAATAAGGTCTTGTTCAGTGCAGCTTCCACTAGGCAGCCTATTGAAACACGCATTACGAGATTTCCGTTTGAGGAGATGGCCCAAATGGCCGTCTCATTGGTGCTTAACGGTTGCGGTGGCCAGTCAGGAGGTCTATGGGACAGTTCCGTGGCGACGTTTCGGTAGGGGGATGAGGGGTGGAGGGATACAATCTAAAAGTCAGCTGACAGCCGATTAATCGGTCCATGGGGTTTGTATATCTTCAACAGCAACACTATTTGAATACACACAGTGATACCAAGCTCGACACCTATTCATCGATCGCCTATCCTCGGTTGGTAGTGCGGCCAGAATGTTCATGTTTCTTTTTTCTCTCCACCTGGTCTTTTTCTTCATCTCCACACTTTGATTCAATCTCACGCCTCATATTCTTTCCTCAGTTCTTCCTCTCACTCACTCATGAACGCTAGCAAGCTGTACAGCCGCCCGTTCTCAATCCGACACCCCTCTTCATTCGGTGCTCTTCGGAAGCCATCTTCTAGCCACGACTCGATAAGCTGCTTACTCACACCCTTGAAATTCTGCTGCACCACCATTACCACTGCCTGTGTGCATGGTGTTGTGCCCGAGTCGCCTGTTGTTGCCGCCTGCAAAATCTTTTTAGGCAAATGTGGACCGTGAATTTCTGGCTGCGAGCATACCATGTCCTCGCTTTCATCCGTCTCCTCGGGGTCATCATCGGCATTGGTATCGGCACCCACACTTCCTAGGTCAGTTACGGGAGGTAAATCGTCTGCACAACACCTTGGCCCCAGAACACATGACGATGCATTGTTTTCCGAACCGTCGCCTCCATCACCATGGTTATTTCCAGAGCGGAAAGGAAGTGATAACGGTGTGGATCCAAAGCTACGAGATATTATAGCCAGGTCGTTGTCAGTGCAGCAGGTAGTTTTGCTCCCTGAACAAGATGATTTATTAGCCTTGGCTAAAGCCTGATTCATAAAGGTACTGATCTCCGGCGGTGTCATAGGGAATATGTCGAATCTAGGGTTAGGGTCCAACATGGGTGCTTCTGTATGGGCGAGTGGGGGGGTTTCCATGAACTGGAGGAGTGTGGGTCCGTCGGCGATCGGAGAGTAGCGGACAAGCGGCATTTCGGAAGCAAGGTTCGGTGCAGAAAGTTGTCTTAATGGTGTTACGCATGGCTGCTGCAGATTTTCCTTTGGGACTGCAGCTGAAACAGAAATGTTGCTGCTGCTACCACTGCTGTTAGTGGCAATGATACTGGATGCAGCAGCATTGCTTGCAAGTGCTAGTGTTGGAGTCCCAACGGCAGTTCCCGTAAGCACAGCATCGTGGCGACCACAACGCTCCAGTTCAGATTTGATGGCAGCCAGCTCGGCTCGCAACTGGTCGATGGTAGCCTTGTTTTCGCAGGCGAGACTTTCGAGTTCCTCTAGTCGCAGACGCTGCTGCGCACGGTGACGGCGCTGGTTATCTCGCACGCGCTGACGAGTGTGCTCGGCCGTGACTCGCTTTCGGCGGTGCTTTTTGCTCAGTGTAGCGGTAGGAGTTTCGCCTGAAGCCATAGTGCTTTCGTCGGCTGGGTCAGTGGCAGAGGCGGGAAAGACGTCGGGCCAGGACGGCTCGTGCGTGGGAGACGTGCGGCCAAGGCTAGGATCAGTGTCTCCAAGTAGGGCGGTGCCGGGATCAAGCGGTTGTTGGGACATGAGTAGTTACGGGACGGAAGATGGTGTAGGGTATAAAAGCGTGGTGGTAAGACTTGATTAATTCAAAGAAGAGGGGGGAACAAGAGGCGAAAGTAGGAAGAGCAAGTTGAATAGGCGAAGCACAGGTGTAAGTCGGTTCAAGACGATGAAAGAGCGTTGTGTTGCGTTGAAAGTAAGAGGCAATAAAGGAGGAAATCAAGCAGCATTGAAGGTGGAGGGGAGGTCACAAGAAAATTCTGCAGCAATTTGACCGGCTTCCAAATCTGTCCTCTTTTTTTTTTTACTCGGGGCATGAGTTTCTCGTGGAACGCAGTTTCCCAACGGATCGCGACTCAGGATCGGGAGTTTGAGCAAGAAAAACAAGGAAGGAAGTAATAAAACTCAGTCAACGAAGGTTTATACACAGGGGAGGGGGATCAAATGAGAAACAGATACAGGCGGTGGGGCGCTATAATCTGGGGCTTGTAGAAGCTCTATAGAAGGGCCTCTTTCTACAAGATCCTTGAGAGACTTATTATCTACGAAACGGCGATTGGGAAAACGCTAAATCGATGACGTATCGATTAAGCAGGCACTTAGCGTTGGCCAATAGCAGCATGGTTGCCGCATTAAAAGTGGAGTTGTGGAGCGTCTGTGACTTGACGCTGATTTCGTGTAACGCAGCGTTTTTACCATGTTATTATAGACTTACAGTTATGAGCAAAGAACAACAGTGGTGAAGACGCTATAATTGAAGGATAAGGCATGTCAAAATATCTTGTGGGTAATCTATGAACAAGAAAGGAAGCGGAAGAAAATGTACAAAGGTAAGAAATAACATGCAGGATAAAAAGCCAAGCACCTCCCCCCTCTCCCAATATGCCAAAGATCTCGTGGGAGGCTTCAGCCAAACGCTAGCAACTTAAACACAGCAAGAAATGATACAAAAGAAAAAGAAAAGAGAGAAATCGCTTGGAAAATACCGCCAATCAGCCGATAACGGCAGTACAAAGAGAGCAACAGAAGCAATGCATTGCATCCTCCGGTCATACTGACAACAAAACCGCACACAGCGCACTTACCATTCCCACCACGGTCACATGGCTCGCCGAACACCGCGACGACCCGTTGACACCAGTGACACGCGGTGTTTTCGCTTTGACAACAATATTCTCTGCCATAGCGTCTTGATTGGATGTCCAGACTTCTTCAGTGAAGTTGCACGTCCAGACAATATACGCAGCGGCTATAAGTAAATGTTAGCGCCAACGAAAGAGCAAAGGTAAAAGAAAAACTCCGTAGGGAGTGAGGGAATAGCAAAAGACTTACGGCCCATAGGAAACCCCGCCTGTGAAATACAACTCGAGCACAATGCCGCAAAGCGAGCCACATCAAAACTGTCGTTTGAGCACACGCAATCCTGCTCTGCCGCTTGAACTCTCTTGATATCCAGGCCGCTTAGCTGATTTTCCTTCACAGCCCCGGTAGATTCAGGAGACGAGGGATCCGAACTAGACTGCAATCCTGAGTGTATGTTCTCTGTGCCTGCTGCGTTGCCTACAGCTAGCGGGTCTCCAGAGTCAACAATGGTGGGCAAGCCCGTTTCACCTGCAGGCAGAGCTGATGTGAGAGAGGGTGGGAGCGGTGATGGCAGCGGTGATAAAAAAGTTGTTGTTGGGGGTGCCAAAAAGGAACTGTTCCGGGTGCCCCCGGTGGTAAGAAGAGGGATGTCTGTGCGAAAACTGCCTGTTCCAGAAATACCAGTCGAGAATGGACGGGGTGTGGTTGACGGCGGGAGCAGTGAGAAACCAGCCCCGAGTCCAATAGACAAGGGAACTGAATCTGTGGTTGAGGTTGTCTTCCTCCAAATCCCCATTCCAGTCGACGCGTGCGCCGTTCCAGTTCGCTGCCCTGTGGTCAATCCCGTTGCTGGAACTTGCCCGCCTGCAAGCTGCGACGTATTTGAAAAGCGGAACTGATGTGTCAAAGACGCTGCCGGCGGCGTGGTGCGAGCCGTCCTGAACGCAGTGGTCTTGCGCTGTTTTCTATGTCTATCAGGCACGGGCTCACGACCGTCGAGCTCCCGTCGTAGTAGCCGCAGCTCCTCGGGACTATAGTCCACGGGAATCTGGCAGGCGGAAGATAGTTCGACCATGGGTCCACAAATATCGATGCAGATGAGCGGGACATCATTAGGGGCGAGATTGGCGTTGGTTAGTGCTGCGGTGGCTTGTGTTGGGAAGGAGAGGCTGAAGAATAGACTAAGAAGTGTGACGGAGGCTTGTAGAGTGGTTGCTCTCATGATGTGTGCTTGAAAAAGCCTGGTTGGTGTGTCTCGCTCTATTCTTGTCTATGGAGCAGTGGAGAGACCGGCTGACTGACAAGCAAGTAGGTGAGTAAACGAATGAAAGTGCACAATCAGAAGAACGAGAATAAAAAGCAAGTCCGTAGCCAGAAGGTCAAGACGGCAGCATGTGGAGAGGTTCAAGAGTAAAGGCGGCTGAAGGGCCTTGGGAATGAAGGACAAGCTCAAAAAGAGCGTGAGCGCAATTGTTTTGTATGCCTTCAAGTAAATCGGTTTGTGTGTATAAGTGAAAGCAAAGCTTGACTAGCTTAGCTGCAGCTCTAGGCCAGCAGAGAACTGAAGGAGGCAGACAGAGACTAAAGAATGAGAGGCTGAGAGCGTATCTCAAGAAGAGCGGTGGAGGAGTTCACGATGATGATAGCAGTGCCATATCAGCCAGAATACGGGCACGCAAGCGTGGTGATCGAGGAAAGAGGGAGAGCGAAGAGACGAACAAGAGAGTGAGTAGGGAATGGCACATAATGAGAAGGAGGGAATATGGACAGGGAAAGCCACAAGTACTACAAGCGAGGAACAGTGATATGGCATGAGTCTCTACGTAAGAAGGGAGAGGAATTCGCAATCTGAAGCGAAGCTGGACTAGATGTCAAACACATGATACCAAACAGTTAAAACTCTAAACGAGTAAAACACTAAACAGCCGGATAAGAGGAATTTGCTAGAGATACCAGAGCAAACCTCGAGTGAGGGTCGTGCGCGGACTGTCACAAACACAGATACCGGGGTTAGGGTGGTGCTCAGTATCAGTTGAAGTTTCCTTTGTAGATGTAAGCGGACGGTGTGAGTTCAATAGGGTTAAGCTGGAGATGATCTCCGTGATAGGGTTGATGAGATACAGGCTAGTCAGAGAGAAAGAGGGACCCTTTCTTCTCACTTTAGCCGATTTTGTTGACCTTCACTGCGGCTTAATGATGCCTCTTGAATCTAAAATCATCACCCTCTTGTTATTTGTCCTTTCTCCATTTGCATATTTTTCTTGTTCCTGTTTTGCCAGTGGGCAGAGGCGATGATAGACAGACGTGAAACACAAAATGCCCCAGTCGTTGTTTCTAAGCCAAGCTGACAAGTCTAGCTTGGCTAAAGGCTTGAAAGCTTAGGGAAGGAAGAGTGAGGGGGAGGGGGAGACTTCTCGAGAGGAAGGGCTTGGCCCAATTGCTTCCCAGTATTGTACTGCTTTTCTTTGCCTAGGATGCAGAGTAGGGAGAAGGAGGAAAACGAGGGAGACGGACAGGTTCTGTCGACGAGGCTTATTTGCTGGCCCTGTACCTGGTGAAACAAATAGGGGATGCATGAGCCAATCAGCGGACTTTAGCGGACAGCGTCGGGTAAACACTGGTTGAATAGGGCTACCTCTAGTTCTAGGTAGGCTGTGATCTTTGAAACAGCATACTAGCCGGCGTTATTAATGCGGGCCTTGCTGCAAATAGAAAGCAACAGGCCCTGAACAGCAATGATCTGACGATGTAGGCGAACCTCTACATACCCACAACGAAATCAGCATTTACTCCAAGCGGGTAAAAAGGTGGAAAAAGCAAAAAGGAGGGAAACTATGAGAGAATAAAAAGAAAAAAAAGAGAAAATCACTACAGCCACTAGTCAAAGGTAAGCGCTTGTCCCTGGTGCCACATGTGAGGCAATCTGCGTCTCGATAGTTACTGATAGCCTGTCGATGAGGTTCTACTATGCCTCTGAGAGACTCTTGGCAGCAGACTACAAATGCAGCCCTTCATTACCTAGTCTCGACCATGGCTAGTTGTCATTTGGGCCTTGTGGCGTGGCTTGAAAACCTCACGATTAAAAATCTATATGAGATGGCAATGGGCTGATAGGGAAGCCCCTGCCTCTGATATGTAACACATTGGGCGATATATTAGGCAATGCTTCTCTGTCTGTTGCTCCGTGACTTGCTGCCTCGTGATCATGGCGAGACAGCACGGCAGGCCTGGAAAGGTTCCTTGACCAACTTCGAATTAACCCTAAAATTAACCCACGGGCAAGCGGCGTTTCTCCCACGAACTACAGCGACCAAAGACGGACAAACTGTGGGGACGGAAGAGGGCTTATTTCAAGGGTCAGGTTCAAGGAGAGCTGTGCCTTTTACCTTTTAGGCACAGACCTCGTGTCAACTATGGACTATGCTTCATAAGGTCGGTCCACTTCAGTGATTGTGGAGAGATGAAAAATAAAAAAAGAGAAAAAAAAAGAGAGGACAATGAGTCCTAGATTAGACAGGGGGAGGGGAGAAAGACCAAGACCAGCTTCGTTTTCGCTTCCGCTTTTGGCGAATACTAGAGGCACTATTTTGGATTTGAGGCAAGAGGAGCCTGGCGTCGCCTGGCCTGATACGTGTGGGCTTGTCTAGAACGAAAATCAGAGAGGGTTTACCAGGGTGAGTAGACCCAGCGCTGGGTTGACAGATGCAGTGAGGTAAGTGCAACGGACATCAGGATATTTGCACACAGAAAAAGCACAGCCTTCAAGTGGAGGAGAGAGGAGGAACGATTTTCTTTGACAGACTGTTGGCACATCTGGATGCTTGCTGTAAATTTTTGACGGTTCCCAAACCGGAATACGGCGGCGAGGTCCCCGATGTGTTACTCCACCATGGGTGGGTGGGCGAACGGCTCCGTTGTTCCTCTCTGTCTCTGGCTCCTATATCTTATGCGCGCGCGGGATTCTGGTAGAGCACGGAAAATTGAACGTTGTTAACAATAAAGGGGATAAGGCCAGCCAATCAGGCCCAGCCAGGCCCAGGTCTAGGCCTGCTACCACCTCGTAGTACTACTATGACGGGAGAAAAAAGCTTGGCTTTTTAAAAGTGTAAATGTAAAAACGCCAAGACACACGAAGGAAGTTATATTGGATTAGCAAGCATATGCTAAAATGTACTGGCGGAGCAAGAAAGGAAAAGAGTAATAGCTGGCGAAAGGACCAAGATATTGGCCAGCAGTGAGGTGGACAACTGCTGCCACTGTTGCCACTGCTGTCACTACTGCTGCTACTGTTGCTACCCACGTTTTCTCAGCCCTTCCCTAAGGTCGGCCCGCTTTCTGCCCGCAGAAGTACAAGCTTCTCTCAATCTTTTCTCAGTTCTCTCCTCCTCGGGCTCCCTTGTCTCCTTTTTCCTGAATACTAGAGAAAAAAATCCCTCGAGCCAGCAAAGGGACACGGGCTATCTTGGGCTCCGATCAGTTTGTTTAGAGCCTATAGACAGGAATGAATGACAGGACAACGAGTCAAGAAGCCAAGAAGCCAAGAAGCCAGGAAGCAGAGTTTGACCGCCTGATCAAGTCTATTGGTGGAGCCACTTTCAGGCCATGCAGGCATGATAAAGAGATGGATAGGGAGGACTCCAGAAGACGGGAGAACCTGTTTGGCACTGGCTGCCTATGTCCTTTTCCTTGTCTTGTCCCCCCCTGTGCCCTGTAACAGCAAGCCTACCAATCCATGCCCTCCTCCTACCCCTGCCCTGGAACATAGTCTCACTAGCAGTACGTGCTCTATTTTGCTTCTGTTTGGCTGGGCTGGTTCCTTGGTTTCGCCAGACTTTTCGTCCGTTCTTTTTCCTCAGCATTCCTTCATCTTTAGCTGCTTGCCCTGCCCTGTCTCTGTCTGTCGTTGCTTTTTTATTCTACCTTTTATTTTCCTTGGGTTCTTCAGACATCTCCATCTCCATCTTCCTTTGGCTCAGCCTTCTTTTTACTCCCAACGCTCGTTTGCCGGCTTTCTTGCCTTACTTGAATTCACTGTTCTTTTTCATCATATTCACGCTCTCTTGTATCTTTGTCTTCGTCTTCGTCTTCGTCTCAGTCTTCATCTCAGTCTTCGTCCTTCCCGTGTTCCCGTAGCTCTGAAATTCTATCTCGAATTTTGCATGCAACCGCCACATTAGCACCACCTGCACTGCACATATATACCAAACCCCCAACGACACTCGTTGTCAATCATCACCACTGCCAGCCACAACCATCAGTATACTGCTGCCGTACAACCTGCCATCCTCCTCATCTTGGCGTCTACATTCTACTCTCCTTTTCTTGTTTCTCCACTTTTGTTTGCCACTTCTCTTAGCTGACCGCCGTTCCCTAACTGCTCCCTAACTCATGATCGACAACCCGACACACGCCCAGCGTCTGCTTTGTTTTGCTGCCTTCGCTTTTGGTTCATCGTCGGATTGATAGCCGTTGTTGTTTATGCTTCTTACGTGGAACTTGGTGGCATATTTGTTTCTTGTGTTCGCTGGCACGATAGCCGCTTCTCTCATTCGGGCTGCCCCTCAGCTGCCCTTCTCTGGCATCGCGATCCAGGCTAGTACTTCTTCCTAGCTTGCCCTGATCACCTCGTCTGCTTCATTCTTTTTCCTTCTCTTCTTTCTTTTGTTCTTTCTTCCTCTCCCCAGCCGTCTTCGCTGTGCGGAACCAGAACTGCTCTCCAGTTTCTCTTCTCTTCTTGTTCGTTTCTAATCCTTTTTTTTTCTCTTCTCACAACCGCCGGTCGGCCTTTTTATTTATTAATTATTTTTCTTTTTTTTTAATTTTTTTTTCCATCGCGCATTTCCATCACTCCGCCGTGGTTTTTCTCGTGGTTGCTTCCTGCTCATATAATTCGCACTGAGAGAACTTCACAGAGACAACGCCGCCCAACAACCCAACCAAGGTTGTCTGTCTGTTTCAGTCCACCCCAGCAAAAAGTCTATCCGTCTTTGTCTACTAGCAGAATGTTTTCCAATTTGGCCTTGGCCCTGGCTTTGGTCGCAGCTGTCGTTCGAGCTGGCGATATCGTCAATTCTCCCCTGGGCATTGACTCCTCTGGCATATTGCGTTTATCAGCTTCTGAAGCCACCGTCGCCAACTACGGCGAAATCGTCAAGATGCGCAAAGCGGCCGAAGTATCATTATCCAGTACTACATCCAGCTTTGATCTAAATAATGACACAGATCTCAACGATGTCAGTAACAAAGGCTCAACAAAGGCCTCTGATCGCAGCATCTCCGAAGTCCCACTCAATCCGGACGGCACAGTCAACATGGAGATCTGGGAAAGCACAACAGAGCAGGCTTGCCAAAAAGCCCTTTCGTCTACTCCCGCTGCTTCAAATCCGTCCGGCACTGGCATTTGTTATAACCTTCCGGCGCTAAATATGACTTCCGGCGTCTTCCAGGCCGATCTACGCCTGTACAAGATCTCTGATCCATCTGGAGAATTTGCCGCTGTGCTGCCGTCAAATATCCAAGTCCAGCTTAGCTATGACGGTGCTTTTGTGTCTACTGTGGATGTTTTGAATAAAACGACAAATGCCAGCACTACTATTACACCAGGCTCAACCTCCAATGTGCCCAGGTCAGCCGAATTAGAGTCATTAACTAAGCGGGATATTTCGGTGGAGCGTCGTGCGAACGAGGTCCCGCTGCTCAAGCAGTACATGCTTGTAGGCCAGATTGACCCTTCACGGATGACACCTGACATGTCACTGTAAGTCTTTCTTTTTTCCCTTTCAAGCCACACGACTTAGAAGTGTTTCTGACCCTATTCTTATTCACAGTGCCTCTCTGGAAGCCCTTGTCATGCCTATTCTCACTCTTAATGCCGTCGGTGCTACCGGAGTCATCCAGACAAACGTTTCCTCCAACGAGGCTTTGTTTGTCAATGGTATTTTCTCTCGTGAGGTGGTGATGTCTGACTTATCGCTAGCCATGTGGGCCGTTGAGGCCGTGCATGCCGAACTAGCCAACGGCACTGTGGCCTTTGTGCTGCCTGGCATGCAGCTAATGATATATCCCATTGGGCTGGGAATTACCGGCGGCTGGATGCTGATTGGGTTTGCAGTGTATGGCTTTGGCACATACGAGCGCTTCATGTATGCGGCAAGATATCGCCGGCAAAAAGCCATGGCCGCTCCTGCCGTCAAGACATTCTAAGCCTTGCACTGTTTTTCCTTCTTTCTGACCCTTTTTTTTTTTCTTTTTGTGGTTTATATTATTTTGTCATATTGTACTTTTGTGCATGACGATACATACGAGCGTACAAGGTAGTTGCCAAAAGCAAATTGTCGTCTATCTCTAGGGCTATTTGAATATTTTGTCTCAACCCTGATTCGCCTTTTCCCGTAACTGCCTTTCCTTGTTTCTTAGTTTTAGCTCGTTGTAACGGCCTTTGGTTCTTTTTTTTGTGGCCGGCGTTTTGGATATGCACGAATCTAACCCTCCCCCCCCCTACTTTACCTTCTTGTACATAGTCTTGTGTACACTGCATGTGTATCTAAATGCGCATTGTACATTACACCGCAAGTCTTTTATTCCTTTTCAATCACAACAATTATTGGGCCTTTTTTTAAGGTTAACTCGAATGAGATGAAACGAAACATTTATCTATTTAAATGCAGCATGTAACGTTCTGAATATCTAAGCATAAAGAATAAGCCTTGAGCATCCAAAGCAAACGCAACTTGAACACAAGACGGGCAGAGCGTGAGACAAAAGAATGCACTGTACAGGACTAACCGGAATCTAGAAAATGAACTAGCCTCTGGCTTGCCTTTCATTTCTCTTCTTTAGAATACAATACTAGCAAGCTAGCGCCGGGCCACCAATCACTTTCTTCAGTATGCGCCGGGCCCGAGGCCCCGTCCCCTTCTTGGTCGTTAAGTGTACACGAATCTTTCCACTATTGAGCAGCCTCCTTCTATTTCTTTTCGGCGAAGATGCGCGCCGAATCGCCATCTGAGGCATCCGCAAAAGGGTTCTCTTCTCTTTATCCAGGTCTTTCTCGGGACAGGCCAGCGGTAGGCTGTTTCAACTAGACAACGACATGTCACTCTCTCGGGCAGTTGGAGTTAGCCCGGGGGTAAGGAGCCATAGGCCGCTGACCTACCAGGCGCTGCCAACCGGGCTAAGAGTGGGCCGAGACTCGGGCCGAGATAGAGGAGCGCTTAGTGGAGCGGGCAAGAGACGGAACCAAAGGGGTATAGCACTTGTATGACGGAAATCTAGGCGGAGAGTCCTAGGAGTAGAACGTAACCCAATAGAACGTTGAAAGATTCGGTAGAAAGACCGTCTGGGGCCTTGTTGGTTATGAAGAGGGTGGCTGCCAACAGTACAAGCGCGCATTCTATTGGAACGGCGGCGGATAGAAAAAGCCAAAGACCCCGACAGTATAACTGCCATAAGAAGGATAGCTACTAGAATGATGTATTCGGCAGTCTGATATTTCTAGCTCATAGCCTGCTGTGTCCTGCAGGCAAGGTCTCTGGCCCTGGGTACGATCATTTTGGTTGTGACAAAAAGGGCAAAGGATCAAATATATATTTTCTAAAGAGTAGAACGCAAGGAAAACCAAGCAGAGGCGTCTCCGTTACTGACTAACCCTAGCACATCAGCATCATTATCACGGGACAAAACCCTCCAGAAAACTTGCGTTCCTAAGCTGGCAAACATCTTCTCCAACATTACTGCAATCATTTCATCCCAGCATTCCCTTTTCCCTAATGGCTAGGTGCTGTGACTCATGCTCACATTATTCAATGTTTGTGGGGGAATGTAGCAACAAACCAACATTACGACGAAGTGCAAATCGTGTGACCAGCCCGGTTGTCAGGTTACTACAATCATGTGTCATTAGCTCTGCTGACGCCTTTCATCTGCAAGAGAAGAAAATGAACAATAGCATGAGCAGATACCAGCCCACCAGTCTAGCTAGCAACAAAAGAATAAATACTTGTAGCACTAGTTTTGGAAAACTCTGTAATTCTGCCAATTTCAATCAAACATCGAAACTAGATTTCCTATAGTCGCCACTGAAAGCCATACATTGCCATTTGAAAAATGCACACACCCAAGCTTGCTGCTATTGCAGCGGTCTTTGCATCCGCGGCCATTGCCCAGCCCTCAGAGGATGTATTTGGTCTAGCGCCATGCAGCGCTCGCTGCTACCAACAGACTGCACAGTTGATCGGCTGCAGCTCAGATGATTTCCCATGTCTTTGTCGTGTCTGGGATATTGACTTCAGAGCGCAGTACACCAGCTGTTTGATTGAAGGCTGCATTGGGTCGCCCAGCACCATTAGTAAGACGCAAGCTATGGGCTCAGTGGGGGAAACATACCACTAACATGTGAATGATGATAGCTGTTGATGAGTTAAAGCAGAGAGTCTGCAGTGAGGCTCTAGTATCCAACTCGACAGCCTCTTGGCTGTCTACTGGTACCACTGTTCCAACAGGTATTACAGCATCCAACCCCGGGTTCGTCACTGATTCGCCAAACACCACATCTTCGCCACTCACTTCCACTACCACCACTTTTGTTGGAACGTTTTTGACAGAGATAAGCCCTACGAACCGCACTCAACAGCCCCACGCATCCGTAGTTGGTGAAGCCACAGAAAGCATCGGAAAAACGGGCACTGGGACACCGAGCACCGACACAATGACATCTGGGCTTGCGCCAAGCTCTCCAAGTGTTTCCGCATCTGATCGTCTTGGCATGGCTGACATTAAGGTTTTGGCGGCTTGCTTAGTCGGAGCAGCAATGGCCGTGAGGGTGTTCACTAATGGTATCTTTTGATGCTACAAGGGAAAATTATTAACCAACATAGGGAATCGAGATGCTGGGGCTTGCGTTGTAATTAAAAGTGCGGAGGGGAAGCTTGTCCTACGTGTTCTAATACTAGCAAAAATAGTCTGAAATCAATGCGAGTCAAACAACAGATACGACAAGTGTCCTCCTAATCTGGTCGCTAATGGCCTTTTCCTTCCCGAGTCCTTCTCTCCTCTCTTCACCCGGAAGAGCCTGTGTTTGACGATGGATTCTGCTGTATTCGGTCACAGTCGAGGCCAGGGCCTAATGAATAAAATATATTATTGAATCATCTGAATAGTTGCCACGCATAAACATACCTATAATGCCTTATCCGGTCAGACGTAGTGCTGGCCATGTTGCATTTTGTATAAACAGGCCACAGTTATTCCCACTTAATCCTCAGCTAAACTCCAACCGCTGATTTGATATAAAATACATAATGGCATCGCCCTCCCAGACGTCCAGAGCCATGCTATAGAAATTGGCCGACTGCAAAAAAGAGCCAAACGCCTCAGGGGCCGAAGGCTTCTGGACTCCTAACTTTACTTCTCTAGGCTCGCCTCAAACCCCGCAAGACCTCGGTTTTATTAAACCCGCCACCCCCACACGTCTAGCTCGCTACCTAGTCTTTCGTGAAAACGACAAAGCAGCAAGAATAGCCCGCTAGTTGCACAGCTAATAGCTCGTGGCGTGTCAGTATGGAATCTGTCTTCAGCACCTGCTTGTCCGGCCTGCATACCCTAAGAAGGGCTGCGGCAAGAGGCTGCTAGCAGAGCTGGCAAGTGCAATGGTGACGTGGAGATGGGTGGTGGATAACTCGAGAGGATAGCTCTAAAGCAGGATAACCTGAGCATCAACTTTATGAAATTACTGGCGCTAGATGAATGGATTACTAAACTAGAATGGGCGTGGATAACGAGGCGCCCATGAAGTCGTAACAACAAGTGCTTTTTGCTGCGTTTCGCTAAATCAGCATGCTGCCGCTTAGGCTCGCTTTTTGGATCTAGGCGCAGCAAGGAAACTTTCAACGTAGCTCTGCTTTTGGTGGCCTGGAGGTAGACCAGTGATCTTGTCTACACCACTAAATAGGGCATCGTGCTTTGACGTTGTTTTTTTGAATTCTACTTGCACCTTGCCCCAGGTAGTCGTACGCTCTAGGGTGACTGGATCAAGCTTTGATATAGACGCCGAGTTATATACGAAAAGAAAAATGCGTTGAAGATTCCGAGCCGTCAGAGGAGACCATTTTTCGACTCTCCAAGGAGAATCGTCTATCAAGCCAGACCGCTTGATGAATGGCCGCGACTTCTGGCGCTCAACTAGGGCAGTCGAGGCCCTGATATCATTGCTGAACTCCCATTCAGCCTCACGTTGGCGATTGAGCTTTGCGAGGTACCTCTGGTCAATGGCCCGGCGTGGGGTCACCTCGAGCGGCTTGCCGTCGTTCATGCCGCAGGCTAGATCTCTTAATCGCGAAAACTGCGTCTCTGTCATAGGCGGAATAATCTTCTCCTTTGTCCGCCGCCACCACGCTGCCGTGCGGTATCTTTGACCACTTGTGCTGAGTGGGGTGCCCCAAATAGAAACCTCAGGGACTACGTTGGTGGTGGGAGTTGCTTTTGTGATTGTGGCTTTAGGCCACATGACTTTGGGGACAGAGCGCTGCTGATTCATCTGGGTCTTGATGTATCCAGTGAGTTTATCTAGAGGCCACTGGTTGAGGATGTGCGTGCGCTTAGGGCCAAACTGCCCGTTTCTGAACTTGAGCATTTCCTGCGTTAGACGCTCTTCAACCTCTTCGGCATTGCGTGGACCATCCGGCCTCATAAAAGAATTGATCCGCCGAACGCGGTGCTCGCCAATGCGACCAAACGTTAGGAGGGCAATACGGTACATACGGTCGAGCTGGCCAGCGTTGGCTGCACGCATAGTACGCAGAGCTGAGTAGCCATCGTCAATATGTTCATCGACACGGGTTTCACGGAATTGGTTGATGCGAAACTTATGAAAAATCTGCCCACGCACGTACTGACGACAGGGTCGAGGCAGGTATGAGGCTTCACGAAGGAGGTGCCTGTAGAGGTGGAGTTTTTGGATGGGCTTTTGGAGTGGTATTTGGAAGGACATGGCAGGGGTGGTGGGGTTGGAAGAAAAGTGTGAGCTTTGGTGGTGCCGGTCAGGAAAGACGAGCTGGCAGATTTGCGTCCAATTGATAGAGAGGAAGGGACAAACGAGTGTCAAGG
Organism: Ceratocystis huliohia; assembly: GCA_038382965.1. Lineage (NCBI taxonomy): Eukaryota > Fungi > Ascomycota > Sordariomycetes > Microascales > Ceratocystidaceae > Ceratocystis > Ceratocystis huliohia. The sequence goes on along the minus strand of JAXCEX010000066.1, from coordinate 37,433 downwards.
AGCGCTCAGTTCAAACTCAGCTAGCTACTGGTGATGTGATAGCTTTATAACGGCCCTTGCTCGGGAACGCCCTACCTAGCTGCAACGGTTACACAGAAAAAAACATGAAGTGGGCGCCACAAAGAACCTTGTTTCAGCTAGCCACACTAGAATTGTGGCGTCAAGCTCCTAGGTGAAGGCGCACTAAAAGACGCGTCACGCCAAGGGCAAAAAACACGCTTTGTTTTCTTCAGCCTCGCCAGTGCCACGAAAACGACACGTCTTGGTTTAATTGAATTTGCCATTTCAGAAAGACTCGAGCCTGATACTAGTGACTTTCTCCTCCCTCTACAAACTTGACGCCGCGAGCGAATCCTGTTACCAGGGCAAAGAAAACGAGAAAACCCTCTCATCATTTATCGTCTTTTTTCTTTTTTTTTAGACGAGACATTTCCTCTGTCTTCATTTGCCCAAGCCTGCGATTTAACCCAAATATCAGGCTTTAATTGCTCACCTGCAAAGGCATTTTATTTTCTTTACTCTCTTTTCAGTCTTTCTAAACGCCCAGCGTTGCGCATTCATTTTTCTGGGCTCATTTCACTCGCTATCACTCACTTCCTTTGTTCATTTGAGCTTCGCGGAATACAAAAGCCGGACTTCTTTTTTTCTCTTCTGTCTTTGCCGTTGCCAGGTAATCAACCAGATTCTCCAAAACCAGGCCCAGCACCGAGCGACTACATACTCAGTTACCACAGCTGCCAGACAGTCCCAATTCAGCCTCTTCGCCAACTTCAAGGCCCTTTTGTTTTCTCCTTCCCCAGGCGTCGCTTTACTTTTTTGACTCTTGACAGGAGTTGTCATTGCTCCTATTTTCTTGTATATCCCTTGGGCTTATCGCTAGACCCTAACTCCTATTTCGTATCATCGCCACCAGCTACTTCTCCCGGCCAACTTGACTCTCGACAATCAAGCAATGCGCTTCTCCCAATGTCGACAGTAGTTGCAGAAAATCCCCTTCCATCACCTACTACTACCGCTACTCTTGCGCAGCCGTTGTCTCTACTGCCATCAAAGTCCGAAGGTATCGCACATCTATCAACAATTTCAACTCAGACAAATTCAGCCCCTGCCATTTCGAACGCTTCGTCTTCGTCTGCGATTGCCAAGCCGCCACCTGCTTCGGCCTCCTCACCAGCCCCGGAGATGACCTCTAAGGTTACCGCTCTTGCCGCCACAGCCCTGGCAGCCTCAGCCTTAGTAGCGCCTCCTTCATCAGAAATAATTGCGCCTTCGCCACCAGCACCCTCAGTCTTGGTTGCAACACCTTCACCAAACACTTCTATACCTGAGACCTCAGCACCCCCTTCAGCCTCGACTACCACCCAGTCATCTCAACCTTCTGCGACTCAATCGCAATCGCAACCACTCCAACCAGCTACCGGCAATATGCGCCCTACTACAGCCCCAAAACCGTCCTGCTCCTCGTCTTCCGGCCCCGTTCTCAAACTCATGGCAGCTCCGGGCGCTTCTACTTCTCAACCTCAACTACCAACTAGTGCCTCTATTGCAAAACCCGCATCCCAACCTAATAGTTTTGCGGTCTCTGTGACACAACAACCACCCTCTATGGCCAACGCCGCGCAGTTCCGGTTAGCTAAAAACAACCCAGGACAGATCGAGGCACCGTCAATATACTCGGTATGCGAACCCTTGAATAACTGATTGCCTACCCTTCCCTCCCTCCCCCCCTCCCCTCCATCGTGCAAATTATGTTTGCGTTCTTGTGGAATTGGCAACGCCAATACACCAAACGAAACCCCACTAACAAAATCCTCCCTTTGTCCCAGGCTATTTATTCCGGTGTTGATGTCTATGAAATGGAGGTCAACAACATCGCCGTCATGCGTCGCCGAAATGATAGTTGGTTGAATGCAACCCAAATTCTCAAGGTTGCCAAGATCGACAAGGGAAAGCGCACCAAGATTCTTGAGAAGGAGATCCAGACTGGCGAGCACGAAAAGGTCCAAGGCGGCTATGGCAAATACCAAGGGACCTGGGTCAAGTTTGAGCGTGGTCTCGATATCTGCCGACACTACGGCGTAGAAGAGATTCTGCGACCTCTCTTGACTCACGACATGGGCCAGGACGGCACTATTGCTGGTCGCGACGTCAACACACCCACCAAAGAACAAGCCATGGCAGCCCAGCGTAAGCGCATGTACAATCCCAGCACGGCAACAGACACCCGGCAAAACGGTGTTTCAGGCACCTTCTTCCGCAATATCTCATCCACGGCGTCACATGCAGTAGCGGCTATCAACAAAGCACGTTTTGACTCTCCTGGCCCACGAAATCGATCCGGAACATCACTTTCTAGAGCCCCTAGCTTCACCCGACAATCATCAAAGTCCCAAGGGGGCGACGGATTACCTGCCAACTCGCAGCAAAGCTTTACTTCAGACTATGGCAGTGGGCACGACACACCATATTCTAGCCAGCAAATGACAATGTCTATGAGCATAGACATGCCAGAGCCACCACTCAAACGTGCTCGCTCGACTTTGACACCTGCTGATAGTTTTTCATATGGCGGGCGAGATGTGAACCAGAGCCAGAATTTCCCCGTCTCCTCTATTGAAGCAGGGGAGTCTTTTTCTTATAGCAATGGCTCCTTCTCTAGTCAGTTTGACAGTCAGGACGGCTTCGGCCCTCTCCCTCCATTGCCATATGAAGCTTCACAAGAGGCAGATGACCGTAAAGCCCAGCTGCTTGGCCTCTTCCTTGACCACAATATTTCAGAACAGCAGATTGAAGAAAGCATCAAGGGCATGACACCTGTAGAGCTTGATATGTCTATTGACAACCACTGCCACACAGTTCTGCACTGGGCTGCTGCTCTATCGCGCATGACTTTGCTCCGAGCTTTGATTCGCGCTGGTGCTAGTCCTTTTCGTGTAAACGCAGTTGGTCAAACCGCTCTAATGAGGGCATGTACCGTGACAAATTCCATGGAACTCAACACATTCCCCGAACTCCTTGACGTCTTAGGATGCACCCTTGAAATCAGAGACAACAAGGGACGAACCGTGCTGCACCAGATTGCCGTTACCAGTGCTGTCAAAGGCCGTAATGCTGCTAGCCGTTACTACCTCGAGAGCCTTCTTGAATGGGTAGTTCGTCAAGGGAGTGTACCAAACAGCCAGGTTACACAATCCAATGGTACCATACCTAATGGATCGCAGCAGCCGCCCAAGATGGGTCTTGCCAGGTTCATGTCTGAAATTGTCAATGCCCAAGACAACTCAGGCGACAGCGCCCTGAACATCGCAGCCAAGAACGGCAACAGAAGCGTGATTTCACAGCTGCTAGAAGTTGGTGCCGATCCCAATATTCCAAACAGATCAGGCCTACGGCCTATTGACTTTGGGATTGGTGGTGATGCTAATGATGTTGCTACTAATGGCAACGGTGGGTCTGGTGTTATGGTTTCAGGTAACGCCAAATCAACGGCATTGCTTGGCTCGCAAAAGAGCACTCAGAGCAATGACGAGATCATGAGCTGTAAGTATTATCTCCCACACCTGTCTGCAACACCTTCTAACACCTAGGCAGCTATCTCACTTATCCTTAACGAAGCCACTAGCGATTTCCACAAGGAGATCAAGTCTAAGCAAGCGTCTCTAGACAGCTTACACAAAGAAATCCGCACAGCGTCATCCAATCTTTGCGATGCACGGCGCAAACTTGACGCCATCCAAGAAAAGGTCCGCAAGCAAACCCATGCACGCCAGCAAATTGCCAATCTCATGCACGCCAGCGAGGATGAACAATTTCGCTCTGCACGCGACTCTGCCCTGGCCGCCGGGCGAAGTGATCCTATCTCATCATGGGAGACTCAAATCAGCAGCATAATAACCCAGACATCTGATTCGGATGCCAACTCCGCTGCTGCCGCCGCAAGTCTCCCGTCTGCTACTGTGCTCAAGACACGTATCAAGGCTTTGACGGAGCGCAAGGAGGTCATGCGGAAGATGGTCTTGGCGCTTAAGGGTCGTAGCAAGGAGACCGAGGTCAAATATCGCAAAGTGGTGTCGCTCTGCACGGGCGTGCCGGTGGACGATGTTGACTCGGTAGTAGAGGGTCTTTTGCGTGCAGTGGAGAGTGAGAAGGCAGAGCTAGAACTGGGACGCGTGAGGAGGTTCCTAGGTGGTGTTGAGGAAGGCGCTGTGCGATGAGCTGCTTAGAAGATGGGTTTCTTTTATTTTGTTTTCATGTCCCTCGCTTCTTTCTCTTGCACTCGTCTATATGTATCTCATCCTGATCAACATGCGGAGCCAGGTTGTCCGTGTCGTCTTCAAGGATGCTGGATAGCATTTCTGTTTGTTCTCTTTGCCTGATTACTACGCCTTCTTCTTTTTTTTTTCCTTTGTCTTGAGGCTTTTAAGCCAAATCTCGTGCCCGAGTTTCCTGTTTCCTTCTTTCTTTCTTTCTTTCTCTCTTTCTCTCTCCTACTTTGGTCGATTTACTTTTTTTTTTCTCTTGTTCCTTTGCTTTCCCGCCTTTCTTTACACGACACATTTCCTTTGTTACACGGTTTCATAGCCTCTCTGTTTTTTTGGAGTCTTTCATCTTTTCTTCTGGTTTGGCGTGAATATATAATCTCAACAAGATGACGTCGTTGATGCATCCATGAAACCCCTACTGTGACCCTCGAAGATAGCTAGATAGCTGCATTGTAGGGAAGATATCATGATAGATGGGCAAAACGACATGCAAAGCTATCTATATAACTGTTTGAATAAATCTTGATGGGTGGCGGTCGAAGAGAAAGGATTATCAAAGTGAACGCCATGCGGAGCAAATCAAAATAATAAATAATAAAAGTAAGAAAAATAACAAACCAAGACAAAGACAAAGGCCCGCTATTGAGAACTTCCGAACAAGATCAACAAGTGCCAAACGCCATGCAAAAAGAAAAAAAAAGGAACCAGAGAAGATAAAGCAAGTAGTCAGAAAGCCTCTCGGAACAATGCCCGCCACTGTAAAAGAAAACACAAAAATAAGGCTTACAACCCAAAAAGAAAAATATACAAGGCCAATCCAAGCTCCGATGTTGGAAAGAGGAGAGGGTTCCAAGAAAAAAGCTCCCCTTCTCCTAAGCCTCACCCATGGCATACAGGCCGTGCCACCGCTCCTCAACATTGCCCACACGTGCTTTCGCATGCGCAATCTCGGCATCCAGCTCCTCGACATTCCTTGTCAGAGCACTGACCTCCTCAAACCGTCGCCCGCCATGCGCCGAGTCAATCATCTGCTGCACCATAAAGCGCTGCTCCTCGAGGACAATCAGCTTCTCGCGCACTTGTCGTTCCTCTATTTCCAACATTGACATAGCTGTGCTAGTTTCCGAGGCCTGACTAGCTGTTTCCGAGGCCTCGGCATGGCGTAATGGAGAAAGTCCCGAGTTTGACCGGCCACGATGATGGTGATGGTGTGGGTGAGAGAGGTGGTTTTTACTTGAGGGAGTACCAGGCTGGCTTTTGGATGAGCTCTGGCGGAGAATATTGGGCACTGATTTCAACGTGAGCATGTGTGTGTGCAAAAACGCCGAGGCTGCCGCATATATAGCCTTCTGCAAGCGCAGTTGTGTTGCAGATTCAGTCCGCAAGTCCCGCAGTCTGCGTGCTGCGGCATCATACTTGGTAAAGCTATCAATCAGGCGTCGTCGTATCTTGCCTGCTTCTTTTATCTGAGCATGGGAGGGCAATGTAGCAACCTGCAATGAGGACGAGTTGTCAGTCTGTAGAGCAACAAGGCTCTTTTGAAATCGTGGAATTAACTGGCGTATGCCGCGTTCAAATTGCTTTAGAGTATCGTAAGCTCGTTGATCTGGGGGCTGGTGTGCTATAGAGGCAATAAAGTCGCGCTTAGAAAAAAGGGTGTGGATACAGTCGCGACACATGCGTATATCGACGGGGATATTGGCCTGTCCAGGCTTTTCTGAGGCTTCTAGGGCTGGATTATTAGTAGTTAGCAAACGAGTGACAACTGATGTTCGTGGGTAACGTACGGCTTTCTACGTCCAGCCCTATTTCAGATGAACAGCTCGTCTGGGCGTCAGCGCAAACCACCTTGCCGCACATGCGACAGTGATGCCTACGAAAGGTCCACGATCCAAACTCTTGCTGGCAAAACGGACATCTAGCTACAGCTGCATCTTCTTCCCATGTCACGATGGACTGTTCCAAGTTTTTGCGCTGGTTCTTCTGCGTTAGAAGCCCTGCTGAACCAACAAAGGCAGCAGGCTGTTGTTCCTCTGGTGGAGCCGCTAGTAACCTGGTGAGTTTAGTAAGTCGCTTTTCAAGACGCGTAACATCAAGATTTTGCCGCTCTGTTCGCTTGGTGCGTATGGAAACAAAAAGATCGGTATGATCTATGAGGGCACCGTGGTGGTCGTTATAGCCTTCGCGGGACTTGTAACACGTCTCGCATACACGTGCCCATACACCCCGTACAGGCTCATGGACAGCTGATCTTGACAGTTTCATTTGGTACATCGTGTGGGTCTCGCAGAATAGACGGCCACATTTGCGGCAGTTTACTGGCGCATTTAGAGGGCCGAGACGCTGCTCGCAGGTAGGATCCGTGCAGTAGTCGTTACTTGTCTGGCGCTGCCAATGGCTACGACTTATCATCTCATCAGGCTCAGCAGTGGTCTCTGGAAATTTGATGACGGGGCCAGCGGTGGGAGGAGGGGCGGATTCATTAGATTCAAAGACATCAAGGCCACGAAGCTTTTGGTTGATTAGTGAGAGAGGCTGGAAACGCTTGGCTTTGGAGACCTGTTTATCGAACCAGGTGCGCACTTCGTCCTGAGCAACGGCCGGAAGCTCTTGGTGCTCATCATCAATATGGCTATGGGAAGCGACTGTTAGTACGTGCATACAGTGTTCGTAGTATGTACAATAGAACTAGGCCGTCCCATCTCTATCAAGGGAGGGTCAGATGGAGGGTGTCATACCGGTTTAGTTGGAGCAAGGTGAGCTATAAAAAGAAAATGGGTGGTTAGATTACAAGTCAACGGCCCCCTTGACAGACAGCGTAGAAAGTATACCGACAGTCGACGTACCATTTCCTCGTTGCATATTGGACACACCAACATAGAATCCGTCTTTGTTTGGGAAGATGCCTCGCCAACACTAATATTGGCCAGAAGATCATGCGAGTTATCTGCCAATAAGGCCGAAGGCGTGGGTGAGGACGCTGAAAAGGAGCTCTCGGACATTGCATCGAAGCCAGCAAGTGCAGCTGCCGATGCTGCCGATCGACGTATGGCTACACCACCGCCATTGGAAGTCGAGGGGCTTGGGGATGTGGCAATCAAAGATGCAGCAGGCGAGGGAGAAGGAGGAAGTGGCGGACCGAGAGCGCGACCGTTGCCCAAAATGCGGCCTCCGCCTAACTTACGCCCAGACATTGATAGAAGCTGGGCATAAGGAGGGAGCGGCCCCTATAAAAGCTCGAAACACCGGGATTCCAGGCTCAACGGCGAGGTGAAGTTGTATTGGTGCAGACTATAACTCGTAATTGGGGGGAGGCAAAGAAAGAGAGCAAAAGCAAGAGGGCAACGCTTTAGGGTCGCTGGCGATGGAAGTTTGACGGCGGGCTCGAGGTACTAATGGGACAATTAAGGCGAGGCTGACGTTGGAAGAAGGTCGAGGCTATCACGAGATTCGGTAAGATGGCTTTTTTTGGTGTTGGCTTCGTTTGTGCTAGCAAGAAAGGGAAGGAGGGCTGAGGTGAATTTCAGCTGCAGCGCAAGTAGGTACCTGCACACTATATGTGGGTGTGTCAATACTTATCCACCCACCGTGCACCAAGTTACTTAGTATTCTCAATATTCACTTCAGTACGGATACGCAAGTGCCTACCTACTTACAATGCCTCTGCGGAATCCCCATCAAAGAGCTAGCGCTAGCTTCTTACTAGCTAAGCCCAGCCTGGGGCTTAATGAGCTGGAGCCCCTCAACAATAGCAAGGTACAGAAAAGTGTATCGTCTCAGCATACTAATTTCAAGTCACTTCTTATCGCTCCGTGTCTCAGCTCCAGTGGGCCGGGTGCATTGCTTGGCTGGATGCTATCTTATCGCCCTTATAGTAGAATTATTCTCGCGCTATCCCTGTTTCATCTCATATTTGTACAGGGTGACACAAGGCGATTATGCAGTCCCAACCCTGTCAACCCTAAGGGGGTCACCTGACTACGTGTCAGCTCCACATCAAGAATCGCGATCAATGTGGTGGACACGTCTGGAATCAATGACCTCATGAATTTACATTATTTTACATTCTGTTACAACGCTTTAAAGACCTAGCAAACTCATTATGGATGAGACATCTACAACTTGTGATAAAAAGAGAAAGTCTAGTGATACTAAGCACTGTAAACGACCCACCAAAAAGCAGGCGCAATGTTCTAAAGAACCAACAACTCCGGGCTCCAGTTGTGGGCAAGGTGATGTCGAATGGCCAGAACTATTCAAGGAACTGGAAAAACTTCATCGCGCTCTTAACACAATATTTACCTTTTGCAGTGCCCGCAAGCACATGCCGACTACATTTGATATTATCAAGAGCACTGTTGAAGCAAACTTGCGCCGGCCAATCACGATTGCGGAAGTCGCACAAGTTGTGGCTATCCAGCCGGAGCGCTTCCGGTTTGAATATGTCAACGAGGCGATGCTGCAGCCATTAGACCTGGATCCATTTGTCGCAAGGCTGAGTGCCGTGGAGAATGCGAGTCGTGGGCGGTGGATTCGGGCAGATGGTGCTGACAAAGATTATCTGGACCGAAAGCCGATTTTAGCACCGGGCGAGGCAACCTATGTTCTCTACTTTGAATTTGTTGAGATGCTAGCAAAGAAAAAGTCGGAAATGACAAGAGATCACGAGGCTGTTAGTGGCTCGCCGTCGTCTTCAGCGGCGAGGCCCCAACGGCGACTCAAAGACGACGGAAAGCTGGGGGCGATGAACCATAAGCAGCTGACAAAACTCATCAGCCGGAGGAATGAGCTATTCACAAAGGCAGTCAATAGCTTCATTGACAAGCACACCCACCTGGGCGAAGACCCGGCAGAAGCTTTACAACGAGAGAGTCGGAATTACATCCCTAGAACACCAGAACCAGCGACTTTGGCGCCAAAAAGCGAGTACCAGGATACCATACCCGCTAAAATCCCGACAGATCGCAATTCCTTTGCCGAAATAATCGGAGAGCTCAAGGCTAGCTCATGGTACCTCGATCAGATTATGCCTGACGGTCACTTCACGACAATGCCCAAAGAACCCGAGTACGGAGACTTGGAGTTCCTGCTTAGCCAAACACTAGTTGATGCTATCTATAACGCGCGGGGCATCACGCAGTTTTATTCTCACCAGGCCCAGGCACTGAACGCTCTACACTCAGGCCATAATGTGGTAGTCTCAACCTCGACTAGTTCCGGAAAATCCCTTATCTACCAGCTGCCAGTTCTGTACGACCTGGAAAAAGACTCTGAGACACGGGCATTTTACATATTCCCCACGAAGGCTTTGGCGCAAGACCAACGCAAAAGTCTGGCTCAGACGCTAAGCTTCATGGCAGGCCTGGAGCATACAGTGGTTGAAACGTTTGATGGTGATACGGCACATCATATCCGCGATGACATCCGCGAGAATGCCAGCGTTATCTTTACGAACCCCGATATGCTGCATGTCTCCATCTTGCCACAGCATCAAAGCTGGGGCCACGTGCTGAAGCACTTGCGCTACGTAGTTGGTGAGTTGTGTGCATCTGTATCTGCGTGCATACCTATTGGAGGGCGGGTTTTTTTACCCGGGACAGATAGATAGTCAAGACGAAAGACAAAAAACACAGCCATTATTAGGCCTGTGACTACGGCTGACCTTTTCTATGCGAGTACAGTGGACGAGTTGCATTACTACGACGGGCAAATGGGCGCACATATGGCCTTTATTATGCGCCGCTTACGGCGAATATGCGCCCTGCACGGCAATACTAGCGTCAAGTTTATCTCTTGTTCCGCCACTGTTTCTAATCCAGTACAGCATTTTCAGCGTATTTTTGGCCTTTGCGATGTAACCTTGGTATCGCAAGACGGCTCTCCAGAACCGCTGCGGCACCATCTTCTCTGGAACACTGCAAGTCCAGCTCTGGCAGCTGCTGGGGCTGAAGACCCCTCCTATGTCTTGGGCGAAGTGGCTCGGGTATTTTGTGCACTTCTCTTGCGAGGGGTACGCCTGCTTGTGTTTTGCAAGATGCGTAGCCAATGCGAACAGCTCCTTAATGCCATAAAGAATGAGCTTACGAATCTTGGGCGGGCGGAGTGTTCGGCACTGGTCATGGGTTATCGTGGGGGCTATATGGTGCAGGATCGACGGCGTATTGAGGCCGACATGTTTTCTGGCCAGCTTCGCGGCATTATCGCGACATCGGCACTGGAGCTTGGTGTTGATATGGGCTCATTAGACTGTGTTATTAGCTGGGGCTTTCCACACAGCTTGGCTAATCTCAGGCAGCAGTTTGGACGTGCAGGGCGCCGTGCACATAGTGGGATGGATGCACTGGCCATTCTAGTGGGTGATCGCACAGCAGAAGACCAGTACTACATGGAAAACGCAGCAGAGCTGCAGATGCCGGTGACAGCCGAGCTGTGGAGCGATTTGGGCAACAGGGAAATTTTCGAGGGCCATCTGAACTGTGCTGCGTTCGAGGAGCCTGTGGACATTGCAGGGGACATTGCCTATTTTGGGAAAGATCTTCCCGTTGTTTTGGCACCATCCCCTGTGGATGGAGATTGGGAAGATAAGGAGGACAAGGCCTGTGGCTGTCGACGCCCACGCCTATGCCCGTTGGCCGAAGATGGCAAAGTTCCGGGAAAGTTCCATCCGCGGCAAGTATTTTGGCCGTATCCAGCCAAACGCGTGTCAATTCGAGCGATTGAGGAAGACGTGGTCTCAGTGGTCGATCTGACCAATGGTAGTTTTGTGGTGCTGGAGGAGATGGAGTTATCGCGAGCGACTTTTGCGCTGTTTGCGGGGGCAGTTTATCTCCATCAAGGCCAAGCATATACGGTCAAGGAGTACAATGCCAAGGAACGCATTGCCAAGGTGGAGTATGTGAAAACAAGGTAGGCAGGCAGCGGTAGATGGGAGAGAGAATTGAGGCTCGGATTAAGGTTTGAAGGGGTAGGAGGCATGTTGCTGGAGTTTACGGGACGGAAATAGGCGGCCCGGAGATAAGAAAAGGCGGGCTGAACGCAGAACTTTGAACTGTTTTGAGTTTGGAGGGGCGGATAGCCACAGGAATGCGGTCGGGGCAAAATCGAGGCAAAAGCCAAACGGGGGGGAATAGGAAAGAGCCAGATGGAGGAGGCAGATAAGAAGAGAGAGAGAGAGAAGGGGGGAGTTAAGGGATCGGGAGAGGCAATGATATGATGTGCTATGAACAAGAAAAAGGAGCCAAGAGAACTTTGTGCTTGTTGCATTGTCGGGGCCTCGCATGGCCATTTGATCTCCGCTTAATTTGGGGTATCACGAGTTGGAGCCAGGGAAGCGAGACCAGCGAGTCTAGAAGCTAGGAAAAGGGTAAAGGGGAGGAGGGGGAGGGCGAGGGCGAAGGCGAAGGCGATGGGGGAGCGAAACAGTGGTGACAGAGACGAAGACGAGACAAAGCGGATAGAAATGTGGCCGAGATGTAACAAGGACAAGGGCCAGCAGCCATAAAGAAGCGAAGATTACAGTGAAAGGCCGTAAGAGGAGCAGTGGAAACAGAAAAAACACGAAGTTTATGCGGGCCAGCAGGGCATGTCTATTAGAAGGCAGGTTTCCACCATCGCTGTATAATTGGGCGTTCTTATGCGCACGTAGGCAGACCAGAATATGCAGCAGATGATAGACATGCATTTGGGGAGGAAGGGGGAGAAGAGACAAGCACTGTTGCATGTATTGATATGCCTAAATATACCCATATTCATGCAGATATGGTAGTAGGTCTTGCATGAGAGGCCCTATTGCCGACTGCTGTTTGTTGTTGTTGTTTTGAATGTCAGTTGTCAGCAAGAAGCCTTGGCGGCAACATACCAATTGCTCGAAGATTCAACCAGGGAAGGAGCACCACACACACCAGGAAAGAAACACATCCGCTGGCAATAGCCAATCGCAGCAGGGGAAGGAGCAGAAACAGCCCCCAGAATTTACAGCCTAGGGTAAAAAAGGCAACTGCAACGGCAATAACATCAGGGAGCAACAGCTAAAAGGAACTTCTTTCTTGGCTTCTTGAGAAAAGAGGAATTACGAAAAGAGAAAAAAAAAAAAAAAAAAAAGGATTTTGTTTCTTCAAAACAAAGGCAGGCCAAAGCTCTACAAGTTCCCGCCAGCTCTACGACATAAAATAGATAAAGTAGCCCGGCTTTTATCTAATTAACCTCGAACGGCTAGGCTGCTTCCATTTGCCACTCACAAACTAGGCCAAGCCTTTGGCCCTAAAGCTTAATTGAGTAATTACTGTTAAATCCATAACTTTAAAAAGGGAATTGGTCGTCCCTTGGAGCCCTCATCGGCCTGGCTCTCTGGCTTCATTTAATCTACGGCCTTGACTTCGGGCTTTATATAGTCCTTGCAACCTCTCCCTTCCTCGCTCCTGGCATACTCCACTCTCTGGTCTTGGTCTTGGCCAATTGCTTCTTGCTTTTTCCTCCTTCCCTTCCACAGCTGCTACTACGGCTACTCCTCGTCTCTAGCCTCCTCCAGCTTGCAGGTCCAGCTCCCATTTTCCAGCTCGAGTCGTCCGTGTCTGTGGTGTGCCTTGTAACTTCTTGTTTGCGCCTATCCTGAGCTTGTGGCTTTCTCGTCTCCCCCTCCTTCTCTGTGCTCGTATGTTTTGTACGCCCTTCGTGTCTTGACTGAGCGCCAATCAGCAGGGCAGCTTCCCAAGCCAAGTCTTCATTTCCTTGCCCTCTGCTTCCTCCTTCTCCCCTTCCTCCCTCTCCTTCGCCATGTCACGCTCCCGCTCGCATTCCCGTTCTCACGCTCGCTACAGCGAACCCTCTTCTCCAGACGATCTTAGTCCTCGTATCCCGCACGCCTCTGGCCACGCTACTTCACCACACTACTACCATCAGCCCCCAGCTGTCCAGGACGAGGATAGCCCCTACGTGCCCTCGGCCAACCCCAATAGCCAGTTCCCCCCTTCCTCGCGGAGACGGAGCAGCAGCCGTGACCGTGGTCGCCGCTCTACGTCGCGCCAGCATTCGTCTCGAGGCTCCTCGGCCGAACACCACCAGTACGCACAGCACCCGCAGCCAATTCCCACTACCAACAACAGTGATATTGAGCGCACAGCTTCTGCCCCGCGTGTAAATGATCATTACGTTGCGCACGATCTCCCGCAGCCACTCCATCATCGCCCACAATCTGCACGGCCCACCAGCACAGGCCTCCACAGCACCAGGGCACCACAGAATCTGCCACGCCGCAAGGCCGTTTACAACGTCGCCCGTGAGACGTCGCGCTCATCACAGCCCGGACTTGCCCCGCAGCAGTCTATCCCTCAGTCTACAATGTCCGGAACCCCTGAAAGCTGGATCCGGAGAGCCGGCCAGAGTGGCCGTCGGGGCTTCCATCCCGGAAAGTTCTTCCTGATTGTCATGCAGTCCACTAGTAGAGCATCGATGCTGTGCAATTTTCTCTGGCCTGTTGTGCCTGTAGCTCTAGCCATCAAATGTAAGTTCCTGCACCCCTTGCCGTCGCCGTGCACCTCGCTGCTGCCCTTGGCCATGTAGCTAAACGAATCCCAATCCTTATCTGCAGACTCGCTTCCTGACGACCATCTCCTCATCTTTGCCCTGTCGTACATCGCCATGATTCCCTGCGCCAACACTGTTGGTTTTGCCGGAACGGAAATTGCCCGCAAGCTACCTCATGTGTTTGGTGTCCTGATCGAGGTCACGTTTGGCTCAGTTGTCGAGATTATTCTATTCATGGTCTTGTTGCACAATGATAAATTCAGTGTCATCAAGGCTGCGTTGCTCGGCTCTATTCTGGCCACCATGCTGCTGTGTCTAGGCATGTGTTTTATTGCAGGAGGTATCCGTCGCGAGGAGCAAGGCTTCAGTGACGTCGTTAGTGAAGTCGGCAGTGGCCTGCTCCTAACAGCGTAAGTTATATTATACCCTCAGCGAGCCAGCAGTCCATCAGCTAACCCTCTTGTCCTTTGTTGCAACAGCGGTGTTTCGCTCTCTGTGCCTAGTATCTTCATCCACTCGCTTAACGGTGACGTTGAATCTGAGGATCTCGAACGGCGCACGCTGGAAACGTCTCGCGCTGTTTCGCTGTTCCTCATGCTCGCGTACACGGTTTACGCATATTTCCAGGCTCGCACGCACCACGGAATTTTCGATGCCATTTTCCAAGACGATGAGAAGCTTAACGAGGATTATCACGTCGACAAACGCAAACCGCGGCTAACGCTGACGGAGGCGGTTGTAGCGCTATCTATGTAAGTTATTACTGAGGCATGGCCAATTAATTAGCCTTGTATGCTAACTGCAATCTCTCCAAGTTCCCTGGCCCTTGTCACCCTCATTGCCATTTCGCTCGTCAATGAAATTGAACCCATTGTTGCTCGCCACAACATCTCTGATCCTTTCATGGGCCTTATCATGGTCCCACTTGTTGAGAAGTTTGCTGAGCATTTGGGCGCTATTAACGAGGCCTGGGACAACCAAATGAACTTGGCTTTGTCCCATGTGCTTGGTGCCACGATCCAGACGGCTTTATTTAACGGGCCGCTAGCCGTCATTGTCGCATGGTGTCAGCAGAAGAAGATGGACCTGACGTTTGTCGTTTTTGATATGGCCATGCTACTGCTAGCCATCATTACGGTCGGCGGTTTTCTGAGAGATCAGAAGAGTAACTATCTCGAGGGCTTTTTGTGTGTGACGCTATATTTGTCCATTGCCGTCGCAGCTTTCTTCTTCCCTAACTTACATGATCCTGATTCTGGCGCTACGGATTCAGGGGGACATTAAACAATAAGAATGGAAGAAAGAGTAGCCGAGAAGACATAACGTGTTTTCGAAATAGACTTTCGTGGTAGGTTGGCTGCATATGCCTGATCTTGTCTTGTTACAAATAGACCCTGTACATACAATACATTTGTAGACCTGTTTTAATTAGCTCTATAGGCACACGTTTTAATTTTTTTTTTTTTTTTTAAATCTCATTAGAATTTAATATTTTCTCCGTATTCATGATAGTGCTGTTTACCGTCCAAAATAATCATGTACTCTCCTACCCTCCTTTACTGATAGTGAGAAGAAGAATCAGGCAACGTATTCGTATTCGTTGCCGTCACGCTCTATATAGTCCTTGTCGAGAAGCCTACATTGTCAGGATGCATGTCAGAGTTAGCAAATCTCAGATCTAGTCTCGAGATGCAAGCGCAAAAGCAAAGAAAAATAACTTACGACTCAATCTCCTTCTTTATTGCTGCTGGGTCTACCGTTCCTCGCGATCGCATCATGTTGATAACCTCAGCTACTAGCACTGAGTGCGAAATGCGCCTGCGGCTCTTCATAATGCGCACAATGACCGCCTGTGTCTCCAATCGGCGATCTAGCACAATGCGTTCATGTATTCTCTTGTTCTCCTGGGCTGTCTCGCGTAGTTGGATTTGGTTGATCTTGATCTTGAACTTAGGGTCACTGAAGCCGCTGTTTACCGTGAATGTGTCTGTCTCCTCGACCTCACGGCCCTTGGGGTGTTTTGTTAGTACACGAAACTTGCCGCAGGCCAGTGACTGCAGGGTGCGCTTGAGTTCGGCCTCCTCGAGTTTTGATTCCTCCGCAATCCTGGTGTATGTGATAAAGCCATCTTGGCCGTCGGGCACCTCGTTGAAGAGCAGCAGAATACTAGCCTGAGCCAAGCTGACGTTGAGCTCTTTGATTCCCTTGGGGAAGCGCGCCTTAACTACACAGTTGCCAAGCGAATGCTTCCATGTTAAAATGCGGCCCGTATGCTTGCCCTTATAGTAAGTCTCAAATATTCCTAGTGCCTGCGCCATTTGCAGCGGGATCGTGGGCTTGATGTCAGGGTATGTTGGCCAAGAAGCGGCAGAAAGCACTAGAACTTGCAATTCGATCTTGGGCTTTGACCTAGTCTCCTCACACCAGGCTTTAAAGCGATCCATCTTCCCCTTGTTCATCTCCTTGTCCCTGAACATGTTCTCTAGGTTGTGAGTGAAGCTCACACCGCACTCGCTGCGAAGACGTGCCAGCATGGTCCGTTCGGCATCGTAGCTGATGCTTCGATCCATGAGCAGGCGACGAGCCAAGTCACGCTTGTAGAACGCCTCAAAGGCATCCTTGCCGTCAATCAGGCGGAATACTTGCAGCGCCTGATGTAGCTGGTAGTCAAGCTGCGAGTCGTCATCGCCGGCACCCATGACTTCATCTTTATCGTCATTTGTTGCTTCATTGAGCAGCATAGGAGGAATAGCTTTGACGCCTCCCCGCAGCAACGAATCCATGTACCGTGCTACAAACTCTCCGATATTCGAGACACCTTCCCTGAGATGAGCCGTATTGACCATGTCGTTGATAAACGTTCCAAAAGAGTCTCGAAGGGCGTGGGCCAACATATCATTCGAACCAAACGCGCAGTTGAGTATACGGTACAGGGATCTGCGTAGAAGCAATAGTCGCGGGACTATGCTTGCTTTGTTATCACCTGCATTTTCTGTATCGCGCATAATCTTTCCGCCTGCCTCTATAATGTAATGGCGCCACGGCTTCTCTAACTCCTTGAGCATGCTGGGACCGGGATCCGACTGGGCTCCAACCATTAGCGTATACAGGATCTTAAGCGTTTCTATGTTGACTGTGTCAAACAGTTCTCTAATAGAAGTATAATCCATAAGTCGATCCAACGGCTCTCGCAATAGATATTGGTACACCCTATCAGAGAGCCGAAAGCGGGTTGCATGGTCAAGCCCATATACATCACATCTCTCAGTCTCCTGTGTTAGCAGCCGGTTGCAGGCCACAATGTAGTCAATCAAAGGCATGTCGGCATTTTCTTTAGCGACTTGTGCGAAGTAAGTCGAAGAATGATCCAGGAATTTCCGCTCAAATAACTTGGTGTATACACCCAGCTGATGCAACATGGAGATGCTGTCCTTGTATAGAATAGAGCTAAACTTGCCGTTGTCCCAACGATGGTAGTCGGTTAGTTTGCAGACACCTTGAATAATCGCTGTCCCAAGTAGTAAGTTCGGACCAGACAATGATCTGCTGGATGGGAACACAATGCGACAAAATTGCGAGGTCACGAGATCGTTAAGCTGCAGCAAGTTTTTTGACCGCTGAAGATAGGTTCTATCCAAGTAGCTAAACATACTTCGGACTAGCTTCTATAGACAGTATTAGTTAAATCAAATAGTCAAATACAATCACGTACATGTTGTAACAATGATCTAGTGTCCCGTTTCTGCTTTGGTTTGGGCT
Source organism: Ceratocystis huliohia (assembly GCA_038382965.1). Lineage (NCBI taxonomy): Eukaryota > Fungi > Ascomycota > Sordariomycetes > Microascales > Ceratocystidaceae > Ceratocystis > Ceratocystis huliohia. Next base: position 19,890 of record JAXCEX010000066.1, on the reverse strand, counting down.
TACCGTCCGGTCCATCCAAATATTCCAATTAAACACTACCAGGTTTAGAGTCTCTAGCTCCGGAAGGTCTGAGTTTCCCTTGATTAGGATGGGGTATACTTTTGATCTGAGGTGGTCGTAAGTATGTTCAGAAAGTCGTTTACACAGTCGCTCTGCCTGACCATCACGGCAGATGGCCTCAACACCGCGATATAGTCGGTCGAGGGGAGTTTTGAGAGGCTTTCCATGCAGTAGGGCATCAATTGCCGCACTTAGGTCCGCCCATGTCTTGTCAAAATATTCTCTGACCTTTTGGTCTGTTTCGATTGGACGTTGGCGGCGGTTCTTGATGACAAGCTTTTTTGCTCCAGTTAGCGGCTGGTAGGACTGGCGATGGGTCGCCATTATGATAGAAGTGAGAAGTGTGGAAGGTTGTATGTAGGATGCCGCAGTAAAGACAGTGCCAGTGGGTGCAAATCTTGATACAAAGCTGGAATTGATCGCTCGATAAGGAGAATACCGGCTGCTGACTTAAGATCAAGCGCGCTTGTAGCTGGTAATAATGGTTTCCGTTCGATTCGTATCGTCTCGTCGTGCACGAATGGTACAAATGCGGATGAGATGTGGGTTGGGCTGGCTGTGTGATATAGAGAAAAGCAGGAGGCTCGGCCTACTTGCAAAATACCAAGAAGCAAATAACCTTGGGCTAGTGATTATTTTCTTTCCCGCCCTCCAACGCAATAAAGGAATAAGGCAAACGAAGCTGTTTGAGGCAAGACAAAAGGACCGTAGGCTAACGACGAAGAAAATTAGACCGCCTAATATGATAGTAGGACTTTCTTGTTTCAGGCCAAGATCATGTGTAGATGTATCGGTGTATGAGTTGACTTCGTGTGCTGTGTTAATTTGAATTCTGGCTGCAGCATTCAAAAGTCCATCGCTTGAGAAGGCTTGTGGACGGGCGTTTTTTTGGAGATGCAAGATTTAGGGTTTAGCTAACTATAACCCAATGGAAGAAGAAAACAACAATCACGCTGCATAGCAGGTCACAGCAGGTCGGAGAAGCGAAATGCAAGGGAGAATATGAAGACAAGTGGTTTATCAAAGGATCACTGTTAATGAAGCTTCTTAGAGAAGACAAGTAAAGCTAAAGCCAAGAAGGGCGGAGGTGAAATTTTCTTTTGATGTAGCTCAGGGTAATTACTAAATATTAGACTGGAGGTCGCGCCTGCCATTTTCATCTTGCTTTTGGAGATAGTGTGTTGAAACATAGGGTTATACATCATAAATAGGGTTATATTTGTGGTGCGAATGCTCCTCAAGCATATGCACCCCATCCAGCGAAAAGGACGGCTAGATTCCGGTCATCAGTTGCTTGGTTGATAAGATCATTGACTGTGGCAGTGACACTGAGGGTCTTGGACAGCTTCTTGCGTACGATAGCCAACGCTCTATCAGCCTCGCTGGCCTCGCTTACTAGACCATTTTTGCGGCGTCCATCAGCTCCGATATCTGCAGCATCCTTGTCAACCTCTTCTTTCTTGGCATCCTGGAGCTTTGCCATGCGGACAGGCGACATGCTCCATGAGTACAATGGGTCGTAACGGAGCACATCGAGGATTGTCATGATGCTATATGTCTCTTCGCGTAATGCATCCAGCGTGAATTCACAGCTGCGCCTGAACACACCCTCGGTTTTGGTAATGCCCATTCCGTCGACGATATCCCGTGTCATACGAAATGGCACAACTTCGGGGATGGGAAGCACTCGTCCGAGCTCAAAGGCAACGCCAAGGTCAATGTGCACGACTTCGCCAGTGGCAGTATCAAGGAGAATATTATGGCCATGGCGATCGCCTAAACCAAGGATGTGGCCCACGATCGAGATGGCAGCAGTAGTACGTGTATAGGCAAGGCGCCGTGCAAACCAGTCATCTGGGTCCATGAAATGTTCCATGAAGAAGAAGCGCATCACTGGACGGAAATTGGCCGTGATTTTGCGGAAAACCTTGACGCGAACATCAACAGATTTACTGTCTACAAGAGAGATTTCTTTGCGGCAATGGTTGCTTTTGTAGTCGCTAGGATAATAGCGCTGATGGGCAGGCATTAAAAAGTCGTGAAGTGGAATGGTGTTGGCAACAAATTCGATGATACCCGAGGTGGGTGTTAGGGGGAGGACTTTGTAAGTGCGGATGCTGAGATTGCGCTGTTGAGTCGCGCGATGGCGTTTTAGTAGCGATGAAACTGCAGCAAAGACTTGCTCCATGATGGCATCTTGACGCAAATCGTCGTTGCCGCCTTTGACTAGTTGTTTGTAACGCTTCCCATCTGTGCCGATTGCTGTAATAACCTTAGGAGCGCTGTTTCCACCAGCAATTCGCATGTATGGCTCCAGAACTTCGACCAAGGGCACTTGGCTGTAGTTCCTGTCGGCTCTTACTTCGAGATGCATTGTTGGTGGCGGGATGCGATACTTGTTGAGACTTTGTATGAGTCTGAGGCTAGTCTTACTGCTCTTCAACGAAATCTTGGCGCCTGTTTTGTGCTTGTCTGTAGGTTCTGCTGCAAACAGGTCGTAACTCTGGCTTGTTCGGTCAATGGCTTGCCATACACTGGCTATGCTAGGATGAGTTTCGATATACTTGGCGACTTGATGAGTGGCTGTGATTCTGCTAACAGCGACACTATCACGCTTGTTGGCCCGTGATTTAGTGCCTGACCAAATATGATACATGCCGTGATACGGATGCTCGATGCAAATTCGCTTGACTAAGTCAGTGAGAAGCTCCTGGAAGGCATTTGACAAGTCTTGAAGACGCGAAGACAGCTGGTTCATGAGTGTGGCAAATTTGCGGGTTGGAACTTTGCTTAAATGCTTGAAAGCTGCTGCATTGATGCTGTCGTCATCAGATCTTTCGAGCCAAAGAGCTGCAAAGCGAAGTGCATCATTGTTGTGTTCGTCGGACGCAATAAGTGATAGGAGATAGTTTTCAACTCCAAGACGTAGGAACTCAGTTCGAGCATCTTCAAGACGTTGCAGCTCCATCTTGTCGAGCATGTGGAAACGACGGGCGCGGCCTTGATGTGCTTGGTAGCGCCTCTTTGAATTAGCATCGCGGGTGCTAGCAATCAGCATTTCAAACTGTTCTACTTCTTCTGCCTTGCCCTTTTCTAGTTCCTTGAGGCGCTCTAGATCTTCTAGCATATCTGGATTCTGCAGTTGTTCATCGCAGAAAATGGCAAACTGGTGAAAGACTTTGCCGGCATCTTTGCCTTCGGAGCGTCCCTTGAGCTCCCTGAGCGCCGGCTCTAGATAGTTTTTCTGAATTTCGTCAGGATTTTCGAGCCTTGCTACAGAGACTTGGTGACCCAAGCGAGAAAGAACGTCTGCAAGACTAATAGGAATGCTCTGGGTCTTGAGCGAGTTACTATCGCGGGAAAGAGTCTGCAAGATCCCGATAGATGAGAGCATTTCGTCATGATCCCATAGAGAATTAGCAACTTCAACTTTAATTGCAGCATCAATATTTAGGCCAAGCGTATTGCAAGGGTTTGCAAGAGCTGAAAGAGAGGTTGAAAGATTGAGTGACTCTTGTTTCGCCTTGTGGAAGCGGTAGATCTCGGATGATAATAAAAGGCTATGCACCTCAAGTTTGCGGGCATCACTAGCAGATATATTGACAATATTGCGGAGAAGCGGGAGCTGGCTAAGGAGCCCAAAAGTAGTTTGGCGGCATGAAAGGATATTACTGACGTCATCGTATCTGCAAAGGGTATTGATCGTTAGTATTGTAGCTAGGAAGAGGGAAATATAAACCAACCTTCCACTACGCATCCAAGTTTTACGCCTATAAAAATGGGACGGCAAACTTGACAAATCGGTTCTGCGTGTCATACTCAGCACATCCTCGAGCTCAGTTAAAACCGCTAAAGATCTTAGGTGTTCTCTCAGTGTTGTGGAATTGTTTTCTTTCGATGTAACCAGGCTCATTGTCTCGGAGAAGCCATCTTGTATGTAACTCCTCGATATGTCGACCTCTGTCGCTTGGTACAACCCCTGAAAGACTTTGTAAATGGTTGCACTTGAGCTTGTGGAAGCAACAGGAACAGGCAGATTCCACTGCTCTAGCCGTCGAGCAATCTGAAATGTGCTATCCAATGATTCTTTGGAAGCCACATTATTGCTCTGATTTTGCAAGATAGAGCTTGCAACTCCGGACAGTCCGAGACTACCTAGAACCGCCACAAGAGCTTGGCCATCTTGGGATGCCAAAGGGTCTCTTTTGCGAAGATGGCTATCATATTGTGCGCCTCTTAGTGCCAGACTTTTCGCTCCATCCCCTTCGTATTCCATACGTGCGAGAGCACTGGAAAGACTGGATGCTTGCGAGATGCCGTAGTAAGCATCTGGGTCGTCGATATTTTCGAATATGCTTAAAAGGAGCTCCTGAGATGGTGCATCTTGTGGTTGGGGGACCGCAAAAGAGGATGAGCTGCGTGATGTAGAAACACTTTTCGAAGTCGTCCCCTCTAGAAACATTAGAGCGGACTTGTGCATTCCACACTCAACTGCCATTTGGGCCATAATGTTGGGGTCAACGTCAAGCCACTGCATACGATCAACCATAGACACTCCGTTTGGGGGCTGCTGAGTGCGAAGGTAGAGAATGGCATTTAAAATTAGACTGATGTTGTCTCGAGACTCTTTTGAAACAGGGCTGTTGAACCAAATTCTGATGGCATCTGAAAAGGTCTTTTTAATAACCTGGCCAGTGTCATACTGGGAAAGCAGAGTTAAATGTAAGATAAAGGGAAAGGCTTGTTCTGCGAAGCCGCGCACATTTTTGACGACAGGGGCGACTGCAGAGATAACCACCTTATCAGTAGCACATAGGCAAAGGTTGAGTGCCATTCTCTGTATCCAATTAGCTTTTTCAATAGCTTCAGCTGAGAAAGCGAGGGGATCGAGCTTAGGATTCACCTCTGGGGTTTCTGAGCTGGGCGCATAGTACTCTTTCCAATGTGATGACCAATATAGGCTCTTGCTAAGTGCTTCCTCACAGACTTTGGAAAGAGTATCATCTGCAGTTGACCCGGCATCAGATACAATGCGCCTAATAGCTCCCTCAGCAAGGCCGGCAGTAAAAGAGCCTTCACTGCTAGAAAGTTCCTGGAGCAGGACGAGAAGCGCTTTGTCGGAGCCTACAAAGTCTGGCGATACCTTTTCGTACTCGGGTAGGCGTGACTCATAAAGAAATATCTTTGGGACAGTGCCAGAAGCTGCAAATGAGCGCCCAGCTACTTGCCCCGCCCAGCTCAGATACTCTTTGCTTTTGCTCATCGAAGACGTTTTGCATGTTTTGCAAACTACAGCCGCAAATTTGACAGCATCATCATCAGTCGAGATGATGTCCACAGCACTGGATTTAGGCAGCTTAAAATTTCCGCAGAGGAGACCTAAAGCCAAATTACGGGCTGACTCGCTGAGGACTTGCCTCTGTCTCTGCTCGTCCCTGAGGATTTCTAGAAGCAGATTACTTTCGTGTGTCCCCTTCTCTGCATTCCCAGATGAGCAAATGCGTGCTGCAGAATGTGTGATGATTTGAAAGGCCTCCTTTTGTGCCTCTTCAGCAAATTCGCCCAGGTCAAGATAATCAGTTAGATATGTATTGAGCCAAGAGTGGAAAGCCTGAGTTTTTTTCAATGTCTCGTGGAACTGGCATTTGTCAGTAGTGCTGAATTGACTTGACTCTAAAAACACCCGCAAAGACGCCAAAGTAGAGAGGCCAAAGCCGGCAAGAAATGAAGGCACTGATTTAAGGTATTCGACACCATTAACTAGGAGATACTGAGCAAGACCCATGGCATCATCCGCACATTCAGGATCAGTCATGAACGACCGCAGGGAAAAGAGCAGCATCTCAAGGGGGTGGTATTGCAGCGCAACATCTCCACAGAGACATACCAATACTCGCAACTTTCGCAGTACTGAACAAGCATGAAAAGATCCAAGAGCAGGGTAAATAGTGTTCATCAAACGCCGAGCTACGTAGACAACCAAAGGCGGCGTCCACATTGTGAATACGTCGTACTTGGGTGTTAGGGTGCAAAGATGGTTGAGCTGACGCACAAGGTGTTTGCCCTTGAACAAAGGTTGCTGGTTTGGTGGTATCAATACTGAAGAGTGCGAATAGGATTTGATCTGGGCCATGATTTTAGCGGCATATTCCAAGCCACTCACAAAAGATAACTCAACAGGGTCCTCTTGGTCAAATATATCCATCAGGATGCTAACCGCATCTGCGAAACCAGAGTAGACGCTGACAAGGAACGTCTGGTCTCCAAGAACCTTTCGTAAATACAGCTCGCCTTTACTCTGGGTTTTAGGCCCATCATAGACGCCAGAATCGGAAGCATTGCTGTCTCTGTTGACTCGGGATCTCTGTTTGGCAATGCCATTTGCAACACTGTATGCAATGATTTTCCCAAAGTTTTCTAGGATAAGCTGTTTCGGTGTCATGTTGACTCTAGCGGCAAACTCTTCAAACGTTGCCTCCTCGCCACGCATTATTAGAATGCCTGATGCTTCTTCTCGGCATGCCATGAGCAAGTCGTATAAGCTATTGAACCCAAAGATTGAGAATGGCATATCATCGACATTGTTCACTGAAAACCAGGTATACAGAATTTGCGGGGCGAAAAGTCGAAAGAGATCCTCGGGTGACGTGAGATTTAATGCTTGAGAAACCTTTTCAAGTCCCCTTTGGGCGTAGTTTGCCGAATTTGGTATCATTCCAGGTGTCTCGAATATGTGATATATGCATCTCCTCAGAAGTGTGGACCAGTGGCAGGCAAGTTCAGAGAGAACGTAGAGTCGGTATGCAATGCCTTCGATGAAATCTGCAGATGTCGGAAGAGTTTCCATCACACTATTGAAAATATCATCATGAGATTTGAGAACAAAAAACCCAACCATCTCAGGAAGCCTCTGCCCAATGTAAAACTTGACTGCCATATCGCCTTTCTGCTGAATGTGCAAAAGGGTTGACTGGCAAGATGCCAAGCCGAGCCGATCAGCATAGTCTGGCATCTCCTCGATTAGTCTAAGCAATAGTTTTGCTAGGCTTATCTGGGCATTAGAGGATAGCATGTTCACCTTCAACCCATTTTTGACAATATAAAAGTACATGTCACCCACCATGACCGCAAGACCCGATTTATCTGACTTCCACACCGGCAAGAGTCCATTAATGGTATCGATGCATGTTGCGAGCGCTACCTCGCAGCAGTCATAAGAGCTCCGGGACATGATACTGCCGACCTTTTTTACAATTTCAATAATACCAGAATCTCTAAACCTGATTTGAGATTGGAAAAGTTCTATCAACGCATCACGGCAGGCTAGAATGTTGCTATCCGGCATAGTAACAAGGTATTTTGTGAAAGAAGTGGGAAGCTCTTTCAGTGTCTCGCGGCTATGGCACGCAAATTGGATAATTTGAAGACGAACCTCAGTCTCAAGCTGAAAAGAATAGGAGCGAAAGCCAACTTCTTCCATGAGCCGCGGCGCGATAACTTCTTCAAATTGGGATATCGAGTTCCCCTTTTGTGACTCGAAATCATCGTCAAGATCCATAAAGTCATGCGACATTTCATTTCTCATGTTTGCATATCTTTGATGGACAGCTTCATTCAACTTTCGAATTAAATCCAAAAGCTCAGGTTGACCATATCTGAGACTTCTGAGACCCTCTGTTGTAAGTGTTGGCAGATGTGGTCGAATGACTCGAATCAAAACGGAAAAGAACGAGCTGTTGTCAACAGCTCTCGTGACTGCCTTGAATGAGGTATCAGTCAGTGTTTTCAGGGATCCCTCTAGAGTCGAGATATCAGGGTCGTTGATTTCCTTTAGCAAAGGAAGCATCAAGGCCAGGGTTATGCATGTGGAAAACAAGCTGTGAACCATTTCAGGATGAATCAACAAACCACCATCCGCGACCTTTTTGCTCCAGAGGGTACACATATCCTGGAGAGCGGACATTTTAGGCAAAAACAAATCTAATGTGAGTTTACGAGCAGCGAATGAAGCGACCTGATTAGAGCTTTGAGCAAGGAAACTTTGGGATGAGGTTTCATTGAGGCTCTGGCGAGTTTGCAACTTTGCAGGCTCCTTGAGCAACGTCAAGTGTCTCGTTACATGCTGGATCTTGAATTGCTCTCTCCAAGCTTGCCCAAGACCTCCCCCAGGCAAAGTGTTAACGTGCACCTCTTTTAATGGACCAGCACCACAACAGGCTCGAAGGAGGTTGGCCACGTCGCTGGGATCAACATGACAGGAGCGTGAATATGCAAAAGCAATATCGTCTTGAAAAGCAGAAACAAAGTTAGACACTCAATGAGAAATTGATAAGAAATTTGGGAGGTGGGGGGAGGGGTACATACCAGGATTCCATTTCGAAAATACCCAGCGAATAGTTTGACTGCAAGTCATTTCACTTGCATTTGGCGCCCGCGAATTTCGCAAATGGAGAAGACAGAGCATCAGCAAGAGAGACGAATCAATGACGATAGTTGGGCCGTTCACATCAGGATTTGTCATTATGCTCGAGATCTCGGCGCAACTATCAGCAGAAGAAATGAGATCTAATTGAAGAACCGTATGTAAGAGGACGCATGATGCTCGGCAAACTCCTGGTATACTGATGACTCGACTAGCGGTTTGCCAGAGGTGCTTCCAAGTCAAAGCCAGAGAAGAATCATTTGCGCCTTGTCTCAGAGCGCAACTATAAGTTTGTTAGTGATGCTGCTTTAATTAGGTTCATCCTCAAGAATTTCAACTTGCCTTGAGCTTGCTATCATGGCCCAAGAGGCAATAGTGAAGCTCTTGTGCCCAACAAGGTTCGAGCTATGCCGAAGGAGCTCCCATACATCTTCTTCGGCAAAACTTGGCGACTGTACCAGAAAAGAAACAAGCTGGAGAGCTGTGACCTGAGTGTTTTGATCCGGGGACTTCAAACGCTGGTGAATCCGGTTATAATTCAACACCCGTCTGCGTTTTCTTTGGTGCTCACTTGCCTGAGTAGCAACATCCAGCAACTCCATATTATGGCTACAGCAATAAAAGACTTCTTCCAAGGAGGCGATACATTCCAATGTGGTCCAACTTCTCTCTTCACCAAGACCACGGTAATAGAGGTAGAATAAGGGAGTTTGAAAGTAGTCCTTAGGGATCCTAGAAGACCCAAACGAAACATCACCAAGCTGCAACCGACACTTTTCATCTCTTTGAGAGTATTCCTCCCATAAAGTATCTAGCAGGTCTTCGATGTGAGCGCGGAATTGGGTGGAGGCTTCGTTTTGCGAAATATACTGCAAATGGAGCTGCATCGAAAATAGTGTCTTAAGAATTTCATCGCGAGCGCTTCTCACTGTCTCCTCTTTTTCTGGCTTATCTGGTTGCCACCAATAACGAATGTGCGGCAGCACGTTTTGAGTTATTGACGTTGCTTTTGCGATATTATCTGCTTGAAGTCTCATCATTAAAACACTAAGAACAGCAAAAATATCTTGAGGGATACGCCCGAAAGCCAAGTGACGGAGGTGTATGACGTGAATCGCGGCACTAGTTATCTTGTCAACTAAATCTTTAATAGGAGCTATAGGAGGAACAATCAAATGATGCAGACACTCAAGCAATAATTGGAGATCTGCAACGTTGATAGCCATTCCCTGCAGAGCAATGCGATGCCCTGGGCGTGAAGAGAAGACGGACCCAGATGAAGATACTGGGTGGGAAGATGCCCGCGTCGAGGACTCAATGTCAAACTCGACTTCACTCAGAGAATTGATGATGACTTCAACACAAAATCCTGTGCATGTCAACCACCCCTCGCTATGATCCCGTGCAAGCTGCTCAACTGTGCATGGATTGGATAAAATGCTTACGAGAGCGCGAAGGTACTCGCTCACGAGATTTGGCAAAGCAACAAGAGTGCCATCTGAGCTCTCCAAGGTCTGAGTGATGTGGTCAATAACAGCAAGGATAGTCTTGCGTTTCAAAGCACCAAAAGCGTGTTCATATGTCAGGCGTACAGCTTTAGCACATTTCCCTAGGCGCAGCCCTGCAGCAGTGGCAGTTGACGAAGATTTTCGGGCATTCTGCTGCTTTTCTGCAATAGTACACTGGAAGAGGGTTTCGAACACCCTGTGATATTGCTTGTCGGTGAGCTGGGGGCTGAATTGAATAGCTAGTTAGTTCTAGCCGTTGATGGCAAGGCTGCAGCTACTGATGCGTTTTCGACGTACAGACTTTTGGATTTGTCCATCAGTGATAATAGATCTAGCCAGTTGTTAGTGTTTTTTTCTACGCTATTACAGCCCGTGTCTACGTGGCCAGGCGAGGGCGAACATACCATCGAGCCCGGATGCTCTAGCCTTCTGGGCAGTTCCAGAGATCGCGGCTACAAGTGTGTGAATGCTGGCGTTAGTATCTTTTTTGTTTAGGCCATACCACGACAGGCTGTGGAAATATTACCCAAAATGCCATTAATAGAGCTGTTTTCAGGTGCCATGCTGGATCACCACAAAGGTCATTATATGAGAGAATAGGTTGAGTGCCGAAGGCTGCAAGTAGCATGTAATAGTCCGCGACACTCTACGGAGCTTGCAGCGTGCTTTGATGAAAACTCTTTCTGACTAAGTCCAGAGATGGAAGGGGCCAGTTGAGGAGCCAGGAAAAGTGCAGGAAGCAAAGTGTCAGCCAATCGACTGGCAAACTCCAAACAAGACAAGAAGGTGCAGGGGCGGGCACACTCTAGATAGAGAAGGGGTTATGGAATAAGGGTTATTTCGCAGGCGGACGAGATGATGCAGATATGGGAAGCGCGTGTGGTTGAAGTCACGACAGACAACACATCTTCAAACAATCATAAATACACACACAATAGCTCGCATTTTCCTTGATATTAGGATCGCTAGAAGCTGGAGGGAAAGTCGCTAGCTTGTGTTGGCACTTCTAAAACTTCTAAACCCTTACTAGTGGCAGGAACCCCCACCCTCTCGACCGTGAGCAACTCTTACAATGGACTATTGTGTCAAGAGCGTTACCTGCTTTTCTTGTAGTTGGTACCAAGTGATGTAGGTGCTTGCATCTACAATGATCTAAATAATGGTGACATATAAGTTTTTGGTGCAAAAATTAACTGCGATAATTAAGCATGAGTAATGTGAAGTATTTTTCTCCAACTTTGCAGGCAAAATAGTGTGGGGCGGTGTGCACGAATCTTAGCAGCTTAAGTAGCTACTTGTTTGTACTGCCTGTATATTTACATGCCTGCGTAAAGCACATAGGCCCCAAATACTGCTGCAAGCTACATCATATCGTCTCCAGTAACTTCCAGCCTTGTAAGAAAGATCGTCGGTTCATTTTGGCTTCACTTTTCGTCCTCATCCATGGGCTTGTCAACGCAGACACTTTGCTAGTGGAACAAATCTGAGATTAAGCTTCCTTCAAGTTTCTGCCCTTTTTGCCTAGACAACCGAGCTTTGTTGATGTTATTTTCCTAGCAAACCAGCCCTTGTCTCTACTCGCTCGAACCTTGTCACACTTTTTTTTTTTTTTTCATTGGGGCACCAACGCTCATCGAGGTGTGAAGCCATCAATACTAGCCTCTGTGGTCCAAAAGCTTGCCCTTTACGCCCGCGCATCGCAATAGCTCGTCGATTTTTCCCCCCTTCCCTTTCACATTGCCACGGCTGAAGGTGCATTCAAGCCCTTACACGCATTGGTCGCAGTGGCGTCTCGTTGCTATACACCAAATTTCTTTCTACCATAATTATCCATCAATACACACAAAACGCACACCATCCATGATGGCTGACGTAAAACGGCTCGAGATCCTCACCCAGCTTCATAGAGATCTTCTAGCTTTGGCTGAGGGCGACCTTGACTATACGGACATCCTATTCTCCGATGCCTGTCTAGCACTCTTTGAGTCGGAGCTCGAGATCTTTTGGATGAATGCTGGCAAAAATGACAAGAGCCGTGCTACTGTCAACGCAGGTTCGTCGATGATACGTGCAATATCTGATGGCCATGTTTAGTTACTGACTGTGTCTACTCGGCCTTTTAGGGGAGATCGAATTCAATGACCAAACTTTCCAGCTAAACGACCAATTCAAAAAAGACGCCCTTGCCTTAGCCGACGAGGCTAACATCGACGAAGTCGCCGCCGTCCATTACATGCTAGAATCCCAAGATGATATCGAAACTATGGACCAACCGCTTCTTGAACTAGCTTTGATTCGCCTGCATCGAACGCGCAACTTCGTCCTCGACATTGCTCGCCTTTTTGTCGACATAAACAATAATCTTGATGAAGAAGAGTTCTCAGAATACGTCAACCAACAGATATTTGCCGATGGCTCTAAGCGCGTCGTGCCCCGCTGTTCTAAGGCAATGATAGCTTTGAAAACCAATATTCAAGCTATTAATGAGAAGCTGACAGCAGCATCAGTACTGGCTAATGGCAACAACAAGAATAACCTGGCCGACGACAGCCTTCAGACTATCTATTTTATCCGCAATTCGCTTTACAACCAACACCAGTTAGTGGCACATATCATGAGCCGTGCCATCGATAAGAGAAAGTCTGAATCCCAAGAATTCCTCAATCTTCTAGCCGACCTAAAGATTACCGACAAGTACGACGCGCTACTGATTCACAAAATCCCCGTCCTGGGTGCCTTCATCACTGAGTATGCGTCTACGGAGGGCCGCAACGACGTTGAGCTTGCGCGGAAACTTAACCCCTCAGTGATCCCAAATAACGATGCTCCTTGGCCACTTCGTGGCCTACAAGCAACAGTGAAGGCGTGGTGGATCGCCGAATACGGTGGCCACTTCATGGGTACCCAACCCGATCCTGCAGACGAAGCGCAGTTTGAGCTGGAGGAAAAGAAGAGAGCCTCTGATTTCATAGAAGCACTTAAAGATGGGGCTTTTGACTTCCTCCTATCTGTTGCTTCTGACATACGCTCGCCTGATTGGCAAGATCCAGCGCGTAAAGGCATGCGACAATGGCTACAGCGACGGCTCCCTGCTCTACCCTCCAATTCTGTCAAGTTTCCCGACTACTTCCAGGTTTTATTAATGAGCCGATTTGAGATATTTGTAGATGGCTTCATCTCAAACCTACCCGATGTCATCCGAAAACTGCGCACTGACGAGGACGAACAGCGCCAAATGAGCCAGGCCCACGAGCAAGATCTTGATCTCGAGCGATTCCTCATTATCATTGCCTATGCCTACGAAGGACGGCCCGAGGCAGCCATGAACTTTTGGACCGACCCAGACAGCAACTTGGCTGGTTTTATGCAGTGGGCGTCTCGTCGAGCTTCTACCCCCCTGGTCACTGCATTCTGTGAAATGCTTCAGGCCATCTCTGCTAATGAAGAGTGTGCTACCTGTGCCCATCAGTTTTTGCTTGACGAAGGCTCGTCTTCCTCTAGTCGCCTCCGCAAGTCTCTCTCATTGACATGGAACCAAATTATGAAGGAACTCATTTTCTTTACTAATAAAATTCGTGAAAAACCCGCCCCGACACCCCCCGCTTACCGCCACGGAAAGCCTGTTGCCAATCCCATGGATATCGAGCCGGAATCCGCTATGATGCTTGAGTGCTATCTCAGACTCACTACGCGGTTGGTTTCTCAGAGCGAAGAGGCTCGCAACTTTTTATTGAAGGATCCAACCTTTAACTTGGTCGAGATTCTTTTCCAGCTAGCCAGCAACCCCGTCCCCCCACGACTGAGAGCATGCGTGTTCTGGACTTTGGATGCCCTCATGACTAGCCGATCTGCAGACAATGCCAGCGTTATGTGGGTGTGTCTTGATGCATGGATCACGGGGGCATACACGCCCATGGCTCTTAGCGGAACCCACAAGAACCAGATGCTACCAACATCTCTAGCATCTGCAGAGAGAATACTTGAGGAAATAAGCCAAGGATTTGAAGAGCCTCAGGCATTTATCACGCTTCTAACTACCCTTGTGACCCCTGTTGACGACGCTGGCCCGATAAGAGATACGCTGGCTTTCCCAGAGAATCTTGGTGCCTCTTATAGAACCCCTGGGATTGATCTCTTTGTTGACTACGTCATAGGCAAGGTATTTTCTAACAAAGCAAACGAGCTTGAAGATGACAATCAGAAACGACTCATCAGACAGAAGTGCCTTGAGTTCTGTATCGTGTGTCTGCAATCATTCAACCAAAACCTCATTGAGCTCGCCAATGTCACCAGTATTAATGTCGACTCAGCCATGGGTGCCAGCTCGCTCGAGGCCTACGTCAAAACCCACCCCTTTGGCCGCATCATGGAGTGGATGATGAACGAAAAGGTCATGTCTACTATCTTCAGCATTCTTCACGAGTCACCTATGGAGATTGGCAATTCCTCGCCTGACTCCCCTTTAATTCAGGGTATCCATAACGCCATCACGCTTTTGACCTTTGTACTGGAGGAACAACCGGTGTTTGTTAATATTGTACGCAAATTCATCCAAAAAAACCAGTCTAGTTCTCACAGCCAAGTCACAACGACTCGTTATGCCTCGTTTGACGATTGCCTGGTGGGCCATCTCAGCCTTGTTGTCGACTTGGGTCTGCTATGCGGCATTGCCCCTACAGACGTTGTTTGTGCTTCCTTATGCCTTCTAGAGAAGATGTCAGCTTCGCAAAAGATTGTCTCAGTGTGGTCCTCTGGAAGTGGTGGCTACGTTTCCCATCGGAACAAGGCCATCGTAGCCATGGAAGCTGACGGCGACCATGAAAAGATCATTGGCTATTTCCATGATATATTTAAAGCATCTATGGATGAGAGACTAGAAGACAAGACTGATGCGTATATTGTGAAAATGAGTGCTTTGGAATTCCTTCACGAGTGTCTTCTCAACTCACCCACAAAGCCGACAATAGCACATCTACTTCTAGGTTTCAAGTGCCATGCCGATTCTGTCTCTATCGATCCTAAAGGTGCCTTTGCAACACGGAAATCTCTGTTTCATGCGCTGCTAAATGTCTGGGCTGAGATACCTTTCGGGGGGCCTGATAATGTGCGTGGTTGGCTGACGTCTATGAAGACTAAGGCTCTCATGATCCTAAAACTTCTCTGGAGCTCGCCACTGACTTCTGAAATTGTCCTGGACGATTTACGTATGGGCTCATTTGCCTTTAGCCTTCTTCAGCACAACATGATTATCGACGAAAATGCCAAGTGGGAGGGAATTGAGACGTTTGGCTACATGTTCACTCTATCGCGCAGTGCTGAAACCTTCAGTGACTTTTTGGCTCACCGAGCTGCTTCTCTAGACTATATTTCCCGCGAGCTCTGCTACCTTTCGCAAACCAAACTCCCCACCTACCAGCGCAGGCTATTTGATGCTCTTAAGGGCAACCTCTACAATGACTCTGGTGAGATTGAAGAGGTCCCCTCGATTTTCGACATGTTTGACTTCCTCCCAAATGGCGCTATGCCAGAGATAGATGAGCCTAAGCCATGCTTCTTTGCGAATGTCACCTTTAATGCAGCTGAAGTTCCAAATCCTAGGCAGCCTGAGCTCAAAGTCTACGATGACACCCGCGCAGCTGAAATTTTGCTTCTGAAGCGCGGTGAGAAAAAGGATGAATATGCACTCATCACGGCTCAAGAAGCTGATGCTGTGGAGGCAGAGCAAGCGCAGATTCTCGATTACTTGCAACATACTAACACCACCACCGAAGCCCTGTGGAGAATAAAGGATGTTTTGAAAAAGTGGGCTGACCTAGTCCTTGTTATTCTCGAGTCAAACGACTTCCAAGGCACAGCGCGCACAACTCTGTACTTGCAGACACTTCAGACTATCGTGCCTCATCTTGAGTATCACGCTGGTGACAAGCCCGACACAGCTGTTCCTTTGGCACAGCTCGCGAAGGTTCTATTATTCAAGCTTGATTCTGTTTCAAAGGCTGGAGGCACCGCTGATGGCGAGTCAAGCGAGCTAGGCGATCTAGTAAGCGATAAACTGTACCAGCTCTTCCAAGCTTCGCTTGATTCAATCAGCTGCTATGTACCAGAAAGTGGGCTACGAGCCACCTACTATAGCATCTGCTACCGCTATGCTACTCACATTGCCAGCTCTAGTTCTGGCTCCGCCGACCGCCGCCAGGTCTTGTCAACAATCGTCACTTATGGAGAACGCTTTATCAACTTCATTTGTGACGATGCTTGTGACGGCGATTCGTCCTGTCAGATTGCTGCCCTCATCTTGCTTGATGCTCTTGTCAATGTTTCCCGCGAGGAATTTGACCTGTCATTGATTGAGGCTTTAATCAACGTCAATTTTGTTAGTATCCTGATTGACTCGCTGAGCACCATTCTTACCGACAACGAAACTACTGCAGTTGATAAGCGCGGCGAACAACAAAATGTTTTAGATGCCAAGCTTAGCCTTCTGCTCTCATTGTGCCAGTCGCGCGAGGGTGCCAAACATGTCTTCCATGCCAATCTCCTTCGCAATATCGACGTTTCCGGCCTCTTCTCAGTTGACCCCGAGCTTCACATAGATCAGGCTGATAGCGAGGCTATGGCCCGGCACTACTCCCTCCTAGCACGCATGACTCACATTATCAGTGCGGCCATTATCAGCAGGGGGTCACAATACATCCCTTCAGGCCGCCAGTTTATTTCCAAGCACAGAATGCTTATCATGCACACGCTCAAGCGGTCAGCAGGCATTGGTCAAGTTGGGAGTGGACTAGAGGAGGCTGTGAAGGATCTTGCAGATGCCTTCATGGTGCTTATTTCAGCGACGGACTTCGTCAATGTAAGTTTCACTTTTTCCCTTATCTTAGCGTGCCCTTGGACAATAACTCTTGCTAACTTGATTCCCCACGCAGTTTGAAAATGAGAGTATGCCAAACTCCGAACTCACGACGCATGTTTTCCACTGATAGCGGCTATCTTGTTAGAAAATCTCTTCGCTGGCTTTTGTATTTTTCTCTGCTTAAATTGTGTGCCCTTTCGTTTTTTCTTCATTCCTATTAGGCTCCTATTTTTTGGTCGTATAAAGCTCTGATTCGAAGTGCCTCTTTGCCCCTTTCTTCGTGCTTCATCCTGCTTCATTGTTATGTTCAAAATCTATTTTGCGTCCGTTGGCTAGTCAATGGATTTGACTGTAATTCAATCCTTCCGCGGCTTGTGTCACCCACACCCAACTGCTGTTCTTCTCCACTACTGCCCAAATGAATTCACATATGCAATCTTGGCAACTTTCTTTTCTCTTCACGAAAATAGAATTTGTACAGAATTAAAGTAGCATAATATCCTAGCCCTACTCGGCTCTCTCTCTCTCTCTCTTGCTTTCTTCCCCAGAGCTACTTAGAAAACCTTGTATACCGCAATGTGCGACAGGATTCGGATAACCTCCGTTCCATCCTACGTAGCAAGCAAGACCCGTGTGGTTCTACGCGTGGCGTTTTCTGAGTTTTACAGGCGCGATATTTCTCAGCAAATAGGCCAAAAGAAAGGCATGTATGTAGCACAGTGAAAATCGATACTTGTCTAATAAGTGAGTGCAACTTTGATGTGCTCCTACTAGAGCCATCATTTTGGCTCTCTGTTTGACCCCGAATGCTCAATACCACTCACTCACTCGCTGCCAAGCAAGGACTTCTTCCTTTGGGTCTTCTGTGCCTCCAACTATGTATGTATAATTTGGCTTCTGAAGTACCCAATCATATACGAGACGTGCTAGATATCAAGATTCCGGTAAGCCGACTGAATCAAAACGCTATGTTTTGTTCAGTGGCTTACTTCTTTCCACCAACTAACAAAAGCCAAGAGAAAGGAGTAATTGAGTACCAAACAAAAGTCGAGGCTCCAGACTGCCTGTCCAGAGGTAGCCGGGGCCGGCAAAAAGCTAGTCCCACTGGGGATCGAACCCAGGACCTGTCCCGGACTTCCGCATGTTGTATCAATGTGAAGGGACCGTCATACCACTAGACCATAGGACTCATTAGCTGTGCCTACTTTTGACGCTCTATTGAAGCCTTAAATATGTTTCATGATCTGCGGAAAATCGCACCTTGGAGGACAGAGAGGGAGACGAACCTCTGGAGTCAGAGGGGTCGGAGACGGAGATCGAGGTTGAGCCTGGGGGAGGAGACGCAGGAGCGGAGGTCGAGGCGGAGCCTGGAGGAAGAGGGACAGGAGCAGGACACAGAGGAGAGAGAGGGGGGTTTGAGGTGCGGAGGTCACGGAGACTGAGTGAACGAGAGGGGCGGAGGTGAAGGGGACGAGGTTGGAGGATTGGAGTGAGGAGGGGATGGTTTTTGGAGAGAAACACCACCGGGAGGGCACGGAGATGTCGAGGTGGGTCCAACGTGACCCAGCTCCCCTCCGGAGGATAGAAAACTGCGGCGGTCAGTCTGGAGGTCTGGAGGATGAGACCAGCGAACCACGCCGGGGCCAGAACCCCGTGCCTATAGTCGCCGGCCTCTTTTACCAGATAGTTTCCCATGTTTGGACGCGCAGGCCAAAAATACCAGGCCGACCCTGGAACCTTCGCGAGCTTGCCTTCGGGCCATACTGAGCCAAGAACCTTTTGGTGTCTACACCGGGCCCTTTGTCTGGTCATAAAAGATCTTCGAAGCTCACGTATTCTCGCAATTGCCGACCACCCAAGGGCGGTCCTGGACGACGACATATTGACAGCATTCGCTAGTTAGAGTAGACGTTAAATACATCAACAACAACAACAACAACATTCAGACACAGAGGAAATCTGGATTTGTCTAGATAACCGAAACGTCGTAGACCATCTGCAAGATACATCCACCTACAGCAGCACCTCGCAGGACGCCATCGATACAACTAGACAGGTCTTGGCGGAGTGGAAAGACTCAGACCCAGCGAGAAAGGTCCAAGTGTTGCGGGTTCCAGGGCATACAGGCCTTGGAGGTAATGAGAAGGCTGATGCCGAGGCGAAAGAGGGGTGTCAAGGAACTGTCCTCAATCCCCGCATCAGCCTAGCCGTGGCATGGAGGTGGAGGCGAAGCCAGCTTCGTACGGAGTACGAGGAATGGTGGAAAAAGCAGGAAGGCTATGACGAAAACATTAAGATTGCCTGTGCCCCCCTCTCCGTGTCGACGACTACAAAAGACTCAGCAGAGTTGAACTGGGCTACATGCTAGCCGCCAGAACTGGACAGGGCGATTGTGACGATTACCACACCAAGTTCGAACACGATGGACCACGAGGCTGCAAACTTTGCAAGAAGAAGATCGTGCGCATTTGTGGACGTGCAGGGCGGCGCTCAAGAGGCCGTGGAGCCAGAGATTTGCGTACAAGTTACTAACCAAGACCAAGGCAACGAGTTATGTGGTCATGGTACTACGACGCAATCTCAAGGAGCTACAGCCGAAGAAAGACAAAGCCCTTACACAAGAAACCGAAATGGAAGGAGGCGGAGCAGGCGGAGGGGAGACCGGGGGAGGAGAAGGAGGAGACGGGGAAACATGTGGCGAGAGCGAGAGGGTGGTTTAGATGGAGAAGGAGAGGAAAAGGTAAAAAAAAGTTAGAAAAGGCAGCCAGGAGGATACGGAGGTGTCGAGAAGGGTCCGAACGGGCCCGATTCCGTTCACCAGGCTTTGATGAACCTGCTGTGTAGAATCAACCAGGTAGACGTTAAATAGCACAAACAAACAAAAATCCAAGTTGATGACCAAGTCATCTCTAAATAGAGGAAAAAGAAAGGACATACAACACTGGGGATTCCCACGTGGTCACCCACCGTAGTACTAGTCCAGCGCTTTGTAGGTTAACTAGGGGAGAGCGGACGGGATCCCGTGCTTTCTACAAGCTATGGTCGTA
>JAXCEX010000065.1:0-124469 GCA_038382965.1 Ceratocystis huliohia | reverse complement strand
GACCGCCCAAGAACGGCCCCGGATGACGACATCATCCCCGGCTGGTCTTGCCCGGAACATGCCGTCGTATTATTGTGTAGAAACAATCAGGTAGACGTTAAATAGAACAAACAAACAAACAAACAAAATTGTTCTCCAATTCTCCAAATTCGGTCTTTTTTTCCCCAACAACAACCCCAATTTCCAGATTGATAGTGATCCCAGTAGACATTCAGTTCAATCCGGAACAGATAACAAGTGATAGAGATTCGAAAATGTTTGCAGACTTGCGTCTGACTTCCAACTTGGAGTAGTTAAAACAAGAGATCCAAGGGAAATAGGGAAGGGAAGAAGAGGAAAAGAGTAAAGACCACAAGCTGCGTGCACAAACAAACACCAATAGCTGCTCTCATTCACGCCGACTGGTATATTTCTGCGTGCTTGGACTTGCCACTCCCGCCGACCTTCTGCGCAACAGAGCCCGAGCCGGTCTTGCTCTCATACAACCCAGCGCCTATACTCATGCCATGTGCCACATCCGTTCCCTGGTGTGTTTGTCGCTGGATCTGTGCACCCACCATCGCAGCAGAGCCTTTGGTGCGCTCGCCGCCAAGAAGCGTATCTTCTGGGCCTGCATACCCCAAAATACAATGTTAGCGAAAGAATACCCAGTGCAAATGATGAAGGGATAAACGGGGAGAATGTCTATCTATGGCACAGGAGGGCGAGCCGGTGTGTGCAGACGAATTCTCGTTGTCTAGACGGATATCAGACTCTTACTTACCACTATGATGCTGTGCTTGACTTGCAGCTCGACTGCTGATGCCACGCGTAATAGCGACCAGACGACGCGGGGCCATAGATCGAGGGGGGTTAAGGGCGCGAGCAAACATTCTGTGCTGATAAGTATATGGTATGGTAGTATGTGAATAGCAGGACGCCTTCGCAGTAGTAGTACGATATGGAAAGACAAGAGCACAAGTAAGTGTAGATTCTAAAAAACGAAGAGAAAGGAAAGAGGAGAGTATGGGTAGTGGTCGATGCCCCAGCAGGCCATCTAGTCTTATATATCCAACACCCACCCTCCTTGGAGCTACTCCTGTGTGCCACATGAGTCGAAGTGTAGCATGTTATCTATCCGTCTGCCAAGTTTCCCCTCATGGATACAAAGCTCTGCTCGTCTTTGCTACCCTCTGTTCTTACCATTTCATTTCCTCTTCTTTCTCTCTCCTTCTACTATGCTTTTCTGGATTTCCCTTTTTAGTTAGCTGGCGTAGCTTGTTGCATCTTTTCATTGGTTTACGCCGGCTTACTTGCCTGACTTTCGGGATGGAGGATGAGACCGCCCCCATCTCCAACTTGGATGGGGTGGGAATGGCGAAATCGCAAGGAATAAAAAGGCAAAACATTACTCCTCCATGCTACCAGCCAAGAACGATGAGGTCAGTCCAGTCAATCGCTAAACAAGACACTAAGCAAATAAACATGAAAATACTGGTTTCCAGCGATTTTGTTGGTACACGTGGTGATAGTATTCGAAGTGTTGGTCACTAAATCAATCATGAAATCAAACAGCCAAAAAAGGCCGTTCAGCTCTGTCCCAGGCAGGACAAGCAAAGCGAAAGAGAAAATAGGAGAAAGGAATAAAGTGATTACACCGCAAACATAGAAAGCCCAAGGTCAAACAGAGGCAAAGGCCACAAAACTCCACTGTATAGGAGGGACAAGTCCCTATAAAAACCATGAACCCCAAAAGATATGAAAGCAAAAGCCAGAGCCGGAAAGAAAACAAAAGCCAAGTCCCTCATCCTCATGCATGCAATACACCAAAAAATAGAGGCTTCAAAAATGAACAGCAAAATCCCCCAAGTAGATGGAAAAACAGGAACAGGGAACCAAGATATGTGTGGAAACAAAAGCAAATATGGCCATACAGTTTCCCCCCAAAAATGATGAAAAACGAGCAAAATTGAGATGCAAAAACCGCCAAGTAAACAAGAGTTTCGAGAGTATTCGATAAAAACCAGAAAATAAGGAAAAGTAAAAGAAAAAAAACAGTCGAAGCCGCAGAAAGATGAGAACGCCGAGCCAGTAGTCGTGAAGCCAGAAAGACGCATGTCGGTAGCCGGTAAAAAGAGAAAAGAAAACAGATGGAAGCAGCCCTCCCGCTCGTTAGAAGACGGAATAAAAGAGAATAAGAAAACAGATTTGAAGTGGAAAAAAACAAATGCCACTCTCCAAGCTAAAAGCCGATTCCCGAAAGTCCGATTTTCAAATAGGTATAAGAGTTGTTGACAGAATAGTGCAAAAGTGTAACCTCAAAGACAGAAAGGAAACAAGGAACACCAGTGGTATATCATCCGTAAGAGAAACAAAGGAAAGAAAGGAATAGAAATAAAAGACAAAAGAAGAACGAGATATTGGAATAATGAAAAAGGAAAATCGTCGCTGGAACACAATGGGAAAAGATATTGAATGAATAGCGGAGAGGCCAAAGGATATGCGATACTGTCGTAAAGATTGTCGCATACAACTTTGCCTCGTAGGTGAAACGGTGAGGCCGAAATAAAGTGTGAATGAGGAAGAGAAGTTTGTTCGTACACATCCCAGTTGCCATCAAAGCAATAGGACAAAAGAAAAATAAAGTCAACGAAGCAAGACATCGATGTCATCGCAAGGCCAGTCGACGAAGTAATAAAAAGAAATACGACAAAAGAAAAGTAAAAAGAAAATGTTTCTCACACTCAAATCGGCAACCTAGCACCACTGCTCCTCTCCTTTACCGCAATACTTTGGCTTCTCTTGTTGTTCTTGCACTTTGTCGTCAAAGATTTCCGTGTCTTCTTTTGGTTTGTTCCTCTCCAAATTAGATGGATAAACCAACACCATTAACAAACCGTCATAAAACAGCTTTATTGTTTGGGGGCATTTGATTCGCCAGGTCTGCCTCAGCCTAAGCTGCTGCACATAGAGCCATGCACCAGTCCTAACACATGCAATGTCTACCATTGCGCCCCGCCTTTGTTGTTTTCTTGTCATATCGTGTGGTGCGGATGGATCACTTATTCGTGTCTAACAAGACATGAATAAACGAGGCCACACTCCACAAGAAACTTCAAACGGGGGTACAAATGATAACACTGCGGCATTAAACATGGCAATAGCAACACGGCAATCAGCAAGAGTAAGGAGGGTAAGAGAGGAAGAACAACAAGTATGGCAAGACTGCACAGCATCTGGCAACCAATCATCGACCGGCAGGACATTCAGAGCATTCCTCTAGCATCTAAGCCATGCTCACACCACTTTTTAGCAATCCTTACTCGACCCGTCTACGTCCCAGCAGTGGCTATTCTGATGGGACATGAGGGGCGGGCAAGAATGTAACATAATTAAAGTGATGTGTGCTGGACAAGAGACAAGAAGCTCGCTCTATTCTCGACTTACCACCGGCGACCAATGGAGCTGTGCATGCGGCCAGGAGATACGGAGGGAGGAGGGCTGACGCCAGCGGCAGCGTGCATGGCAGTACCAGTGGCAGGGTTGATGATGGGGATGGGATTGCGAGCACGAGTCGCAGCCGGCTGGTGCAGCTTAAGACCAGCTGCCTGAGCGGACGTGAAAGCAGGCGCCAGGTAGGTAGGGGGCGAAGACGATGACGTAGAAGAGCTAAGGGAAAAGGGCGTCGCAACCGACTGGGGAATTTGAGTGGGCGAAGCCTCGGGCGAGTTGCTTGCCAGCGACGAGTGTTCTGAAGAGCTGTGGATGGAAATCAACTGCACGGAGGGGAAGTTTGACGAGCGGTCAGCGGGGGAGGCAGTTCGCGAAGAGCAGGGCGACGAAGGCCAACTCACATCGTTCTCACTTAATAGATTGGGGCAGAACTCCATGTCGTCTTCGAGGTCAAAGGAGCGGGTGGCCTCAAAGCGGGATCGGAAGTTCATAAGAGCCATGCTGTCGTTCAGGTCTTTCACTGCACGAGCGTTGCGCATTTGGCCCTTAGCCACCGTTGACTGAGCTAATCTCTGGGCACGGCGGTTGCGGCCATGGTGAGAGTGCTGCTGGTGAGGAACAGGGGCAACAGGAGTAGGGACAGTAGAGTAGTAGCCGTACGTAGACATGTTTGCTATTGAAGAATGTGTGGAAGCAAGAGAAATGGAGACTGGTACGTAGGATGTGGGTTGACAGGATTCAGCAGCGCAGATAGCAAATAGTCAAGAGCACCGGGACAGGTTGGTTCGATGGATAAGATATCGTCAAACGCAGAATATATGCACCGAGCGAAGAGAATCGGGGGGTTTCCACGTGCAAGAGAAGGAGAGACAGCACAAAGAGGGTTGCTAGTTCAAAATATGTTTGAGGAAAAAAAACAAGAAATGCAGTATATGATTACCACGAGTCTGGCGAGAAAGAGGATGAATTGAAGGTTGGGTTTGCAATGTGAAGAGTGTTCGGTGATAGTTGGCGGGTGTTGGCCAGAGCAAAAGAAGAAGAAAAAATTGTGTGGTGGGTGGATGTGGGTATTTCGCTATTTTTGCGGGCGGGTAAAGATAAAATGGAGGTTGGACGGTGGGAAGGAATAATAGAAAAAAGGAAAAAAAAGAAAAAGAAAAAGATTAACAAAAATTGGCAGTAGGAAACAAGAGGAAGAAAATAAAAAGGTGGGTAAGAGAGAGAGCTAGAGAAGGCGAGCCAGGTGGGCGGCCTTGGGGGTTTTGTTCAATATTTGGGCAAGCACAGAAAGGCAACAGAAAGAGAAAAGAAAGAGAGAAGAGAGAGTACAAAGAAGGAACCTAGAACGTAACTTGCCTATGTTCCTGTATTCTGGCTTGTCAAAGATAGAGAGGGTGCAGCTAAAAAAGATCTGTCCAGGGCCAGACCCAGACCCCCCTCCTTCCCCCAGACCATGGTCCAATGCAGAGTGAGAAAATAGACGGACAAGGGCCCGCATGGTAGGGGGCCAGAAGTATGCATCCTAGCTGTCCGACGCGCACCAGGCCGCTGCCTGTCCGGTGCTAGAAACGTCTGGAGACTAATGGCCTCGACGTCCCTCCTTTTAGCGTGTGTGCTGAATTGGCAGTGCAAAAGGCAGTCGTCCCTCCCCTTCCTGCTGTCTCTGCTCTTTCTTCCTTCCTTCCTATCTCTGCTCTTTCTGCATGGGGCAAGGTGCCTCCCATGCCCCAATGCCCCAATGCCCCAACTGGTCCTGGCCCGGTTGGCTAACTTTGCTTCTTGTGTTTTATGCAGGCAGGGTACACAGCGGCACAGGGTACGTGTGGGTCACACTGCAAGCAACTGTAATTAATACGGAAATCCACAAGCCACTCTCCATGTCCTCACACAACATTCCACTGGGCTCTCTGTACTTGGTTTCCAGTAACTGAGCGTTCACTGCACAGAGCATAAACAAAGCGGCTCACTTTTGCAGGCGCCCGTTCCCACATTCACGTTCATGTGGTTCACGTCGCTCGCAAACTGTCTAATGCATGCTCTTTTACCCTACTGCTTTTGCTTCAGTGAGAGGGGCGCCAGTAGATCTTTGTTACTGTTCAGCTTGTTCTATTTACGGGGCAGCCAGCCCTCGCTTTCGCAGCTTCCTCGCCTTCGTTTGCCTCCCTGCTCCCCCGCTAGGTTTGGCTGAGAACTAGCGCTTGTCGTCAACGTCCAGCAGGTTCTTTCGCAAGTTGAGTAGCGTCTCTAGCGTGGATTCTCAGCGTGCCCCATTCTTGCTCTGCGTCGAGCTTAGCAGGCAGGCGCTTGCCTTTTCTTACTAGCCCAAGGCACTTTCAGCCCCTTGCCATGTACTCTTATGTAGCTTTCTTGTACCTATTTTCTTTGTCTTTTTGCACTTTTTTGTTCCTGTGCACAAATGCCTCCTGCAAGCGGGGCAGAAAAAAGTGACGAATCAAATGAATGAAACGATGAGACTTATTAGCCACACTGAAGTGGGGGGGCGGCTTGCCACTGCCTGCTGATTGGGCAGTTCATTGTGTGCACTAGTCCGGAAGCGGTTTGGCGTTCAAATAGCACTGTTATCACCCTGTTGGGCTCTCGAGTCGCAGGGGCAGAAAGGTCCTGCGCCCCCTGTCATGGATCCATAGTTCAGGCAGTATGGGGCGTGGGTATATAATACGAATATAGACCCGCATTGTATAATTGAGCCAATATGGCGAAGCGAGAACGCAAGGGAGAAGAAGCAAAAGGGAGAGTGAAAGGAAAGGAAAGAGAAAGGAAAAAAGTAGCAGTATGCTGCAAACAAAGTACCTACGTGCCCATGGCCATTATGACGATTCTAATGTCGTCAACTAGAAACGAAGCGTAAAACAAAGTAATGGGAAGATATCATGAAGACAATTGGGTGTAAGAACATTGCCATTGGCCGAGTTTACAAAAATCACTCCACATAATCATGAGGTATTAAAATTTTCGATAAGTCGGATGATGATAGCACAAGAAAAAGGTCGCAGTTTCACTGGCCCAGATAACTCCGGGTGCGAAAAAAGAGGGGAAAGTATAGATTTTGTTAGGGTATGGGACACAAGGGTTTAGGCTGTTGCATCCGATGTTTCAACTTTCTTTCTCCTTTTTTTTTTTTTTTTTATTTTTTTTTATTCGTTCTCCTCCGTGGCATTCTCCCGGTTCTCCTCTTGGCAGCCTTCGGAAACTCGACTAGTGGCAAACGAGAGCAAAAATAACGACGGAGAAATGAAGATGCAAACAGAGACTACGCAAGAGAAATTGCTGGGGGGTGGAAAAAAGCGAATAAAAGCAATAAAGGCCTAGAGCAGAACGCATGTAGAATGCAGCTGCAAATTTCCCGTGTCGACAAGAAGATGTGACCTTGCATGCACTGTTTTTGGCTTTCTATCCTCGGCGCAAATGAAGCGATGAGCAGTTGGGGACGTGTGCAAAGAGGAATGTATCAAACTGTGATGCAACTCAAATTTCTTGCTTAACAGATTGGCTTGACAGGGCAAACAAGAAACCCCTTCTGATGCTCGAGTCGGCCAACGAGCTGAACGCTGCCCACCCCATGATTCGCATCACCCAACCTGTCGTTGACTTTCCCGTTATTTGCTTGCTGCTAAACTGGCACAGGCAGGCAGTTAAAACACTGGCGGTTTTCCATATGCGCTGTAATTTGGATCTTGAAATCGTACTCTCGTCAACTTGCGACCTGCATGCATTGCATTGCTGCATTGCACATAAAGCAGATTTTTGTATTTCCTAATTTCTCATAATAGCGTCGGAAATTGGAACACTGCTAATTTACAGGGCCTACTGAGTGGGGTGGGTTCCTAATACAGGGCTAACCAGCTTTTATCATCATGGGCCCTGAGCAAACCGTTGCCACTACCACTAAAGAGGTCTGCAAAAATGGAGAGGATTGGCTCTGAGGCAGCACTACTACTTGTGCTTCTCACAGAACCGGAATAAATGTGGAGAATAAAAAAAAGGGGAAACAGGCACCTGACTTACCTAGCCGTAGCACGTGATAAAAAAAAGACTGCTGTTTGCGTCCTTGTTTCTTGTTTCCCTGTCTTCATCTTTGTTTATTTCTTTATTTTTACTCCATTTGCATCTGCTACTATGCCGCTCCAATGAGACATAAAAGAATATTTCATCAAATGGAGAATGCAGTACCATTGTAGTTCCATGTATGTAGCTCTATGGTACTGTACTAGTCCCAAAGTCTTGGCCATAATAGATAGAGAACAATAGCCCACATTGCCTATAGAGCATATGCAACTCGGATGACTGTATGCCCGGGAGGAGTGTGGCGTGCTTCTAACTAAGCCCCAATCCAAAGTTGACAGCCTCTCATGGCTAAAGAATCGCCTTAGGCGAAATTCATCATGGCGTTGTTGCGCCTGGTAATATTGGGGAGGGAGGGCGGAGGCGTTACCACGCGGTTTAGCGCTAGAAAATCACCACCACTATGCAAGAGACACTGGCTGGAGAAACGCGGACTTCGGAGTGGAACAAGGCGCTAAAGAACAGAGCAAAGGGAACAAGGGAGGAGGGCTTGCTGTCCCATTCTAGTAGCCATACACCCATGTCTGGCTGGTTTAGGACCAAAGTCCTGGTATGACCTCATTCGCCACGCCTCAGCCAGTAATCGCAAAGGGCTAGCCTATCGTCTTGTTTTCTGTTTTTCTTCTTTTCTTCTTTTTTTCCTTTTTTCCTTTCTTCTTTTACACTCTTGTTTATTTTTACTCTGGCTAGGATGCTTATTTCTGCTGCCATGTGTGTGTGTACACCTACACCTGAATGAGCCGTTGTGCCTGTCTTCCGATCAAGATCTGTCTAGGCAAGTCATGGTGCGGCTCGGAGCACAATGAATACTATTGATGGTTATGCTATAGCGGGCTAGCTAGTCGCCGGCTGTCCTACCTGAGCCACGCACAAGCACAAGAACAGGAGAATAAAAAAACAACCTTTGATTTATACAACCTTTTACTGCAGCTGAACGGCACGCATGAAACACCCACCACACCAACTACGAGACCACTACGAGCCACTAGAAACAAGGCGCGTCTTCGCTTACTGCTTGCTGGCTATTGCTTCCGGCCGCGGCGGCGTATGGATCTTTATCCCTCCTCTTCAACTCTTCTTTTCAATACATGCTGCATTCCTTCTACTCTAAGGAGAGAGACCCTGTGAACAGAAGGACGAAAGAGGAAACCAGAAACAAGACATGTACATCAAGAGCGAGAATACAAACAAACGGAGTGTCAAGTTTATGCCCATATGATTCAAAACGATCATAGGCCAATGATTTATGACGTCCTAGACATTGCCACTACTTACCCGCCGAGGCTTTGCTTGCGACCCCATTGGCCACCCACAACCACCAGCGAAAGGCAAAAAGCAGCAGAAAAGAAAGCTTATCTTGGAGAAGAGAGGGAGGGGCAAGAGAAAAGAAAAAAAACGCCCACCGGTTTTGTGTGATTCGGAGCGGCCGTCTCCCTCGCTATGCATACTAGGAGTGTCGCTAAAAGCGGGGAAGGCACCCAGAACACCTCGCAAGGGTTCCCAAAGAATAACCCTTGTTTTGTGCATGTTTTGCTACGAGTTTCAGCTTTACTCCTGTACATGCTTAGGGTTACACGTATGTCTTATGGTCATACGCCAATTATCAAAACCACTCTCAACTTTCGCTAGTCTTGTGCTGCTGGCCCATATGTGCACCATGATGTCGTGTGCGGACGGACCGCCTCGTTGGTGCCTAAGAATCCAAGAGGAATCGACAGGCAGAGCCTTGGGACGATGGAAGACGAGGTGGGCGACGTATGTTGCACTGTACCACTGTACCGAGCCGTACATTGAGGGCGGGACAGACAGATAGAAGAGGGGAGGACAGCAGCACCACGCATAGCCCACAATCCATCGTTTATCATAGGAATAGCGCATGGTTGTAATGGAACAGGTGTGGTGGCATGGCAATGCAAGAAGGTAGAAGAAAATAAAGACGAGTGCAGCAAGACGCAAGCACGCGCAAGCACGCGCAAGCAACAACGCTCGCATAATCTCGATCAACCTCAAACCCGAACGAACGCCTTGTTAGCACTGAGCACAGCAAAGCACGAACCAGGACAGCCCAAGACAAAGCTCAAGCTACGAAGAGATGAGAAACAACCGACAACACCCAATGAAATAGGATAGATGCGACGGATGGATGAGGAAGAAGGGGAAAAGGGATGGTCTTTCTGCTGCTGGCACTGCTTTTCCCTTACGGCACTTGCGGCAGGCTTGACCAACACATACATAGTGCATGCATGCAAAACAAAACGAAAAAAAAAAAAAGGGACGGAAGCAGACGGCGGGACCCCCACCGCACACCCTTCGGCATTGGCTATAGACAACCAAGCATGTGCTTGAACAAGAGCCAGTATATTTGGCTGGTCTTTCTCTCACGATGGGTGTAGGGAATAACAGGTGTTGTTGCCCTATCCTCACCTTGCCCCCGTCCCTTTTGCATCCCTTGTCCCAACTTCGACACACGAACCCTACACCGCCTGTTCTTCTAGTCTTTTGCCTTGTTGTCGGATCTTGGTGGGGTGGATCGGCTATTCTTTGGCCTTGGGCTCTTGTCTTCTAGAGCACCAGGCTTGCGCTTTGGCTGAGCCGAATGGAACTGAAAGCCCGTGTTGCATGCACGAGTTGCTTGGATAGGGGGAAGACAGCAAAGCTCAGAGAAGAACAAGAAGAGAAGAAAGTTGGTTGTATGTCTCATGTACACACTTCACATTTCACATGCATGACAACTTGCAGGATCAAGACAGCGTTGGGCTGTTGTTTTTTCTTCTTCTCTTTCGGCCGGAGGATGTGTCTAATTGTCTGCAAATGCAACTTGTGGGCTGCTTGTTGGCGAAAATCGGATCAGTGATTTATGTCTTGTCTTGTTTGATTGCCTGCTTCACTCGAATCACTAAAAACATACGACGCCCTTGTCTTTCTTCGCCCTGATGCTGTGCTGGCTTTGAGCTGGCTGAAAAGATGCGATATAGCACAAAGGATGGCAGATAGTTTTGATCTGGGACATGAGAGGCAGCTTCGGAGAAGCTAGGTAGTTCTATTACAGTATTGTGGATGAAAACTATTTGCCGCTGGATGCTACTGGCGACTTGGGACTTGAGACACCCCGTTAAAACACATACATGAACGAATATACTCTCCGCGTCGCAAGTTGAAGAGACAGCCTGCAAAACACCAGCAGAGAAGAGGACCTGAGAAAAGGGAGCTGTTGTCGTTGTCCAACCCATATAACCCCTAGCAGACTGCTATAGGAAGAAATCCCTCACCACAGTAAGCCTCGCTTGTCCAACTCAATCTAATCCAAGGGGAAACCCTAGCGAGCGTCAGCAACGGACTCAACTCGGCATTGCCGCTTTTCAATCTCATCTCACTCTACAGACTGTTTCGATGCATGGAGCAAAAGACTCACAGCTTGAAGAGGGGACAGGAGAAACCGGGGAGAGAAACAAGAAATCCGGATCCAGGGTGTGAAGAGGGGGTGGGTGAGGGAGGGCCTGTAAATACAGGGCCCCTTTAATGCCGTTAGTGTTATAGAAGTTGTGGACGTGGGGGGTGGAGTGTGCTATAGATGAAGGAAGAGCGGGAAAAAGGCGCTCTGTGGAATGAAATACACGGGCTGCTATAGTGAGTCTGTGCTGCAGTAAATCGGTCCAAGCTATGGTGCTGTCAGGGGGTTGGAGTGCCCCTAGAGGGTCTAAAACAGGGCTTTAGCTACCCTTCGAACGGCCTGACGTGCCGCCCAAGCCCAACCTGTCGATAGACCCCACTCGCCTGCTCAACTATGTGCCAGTCTCCAGCCTTGCCCAGCCTCATCCCATCCCAGCCCATCCATCCCATCTAGCCTCGCCTTCACGTTTTGCCATGCTTTGCATTAGCAACCCACGCAAGAGGCTGCAAAACAGGGTGAAGTGCACGCAGCAAACCGCTTTTCTCGGTGTTTTGCTATTCCTGTAGTTTTTCATTTGTAATTTGCTGCCGGCCGTCTTGATTGCCTGTTAGTTGGGCCGCTTTGATGGTTGCTATTATTGCTATTGATTGATTGCTAGATAGATCCCTTCTTGGTTTTTTCTCCATCCTATATCACGACATTATATCCTTTCAGCCCCTCTCATTGTCTTTTTGTCTTGGCGAACTTTTTTCTTGTTCCTAGTTTTTCTTCTTTGGTATTTTTCCTTCATTTCTCTTTCGGTTTAGGCCTCGGGCTATTTTCCCCTCTAATATTCTCAAGCTCACCAGCCCCGGAAACGGCTCACCCCTCCAACGCCCCCCCCATTCCGTTGTGCCTCTTTCTTTCCCTCCCCCACTGGCAGGAATAATGTCTCAAGCCGTCCTGTCAACAGCCAGTATCCGGGCTCTCCAGCTGCCCGTGGCCCTGACCGTCGCTACCGTCTCGGCCTACCTCTATGCCCGACCTGCTATCGGTTTCACACCGTCACCTGCTGCCCCGCCCCCGCTCAAGGCCCCATCCCGCGCTGCCGCCGAGGATGCCCAGCTTTCTGATGCCCAACGTGCTGTGCATGCCTACCCCGCTGATATACTGCCTGGAGGCCGTCTGGTGCAGACTCCATATGGGGCCGTGAATGTCTATGAATGGGGTCCCGAGACCGGCGAAAAGGTGCTGTTGCTGCATGGAATTGGTGCGCCGGCCTTGGCGTTGCAGGACTTGGCTGAGACTTTGGTGGCCAAGGGCTGCCGCGTGATGATTTTCGGTAAGTGACGGGTGTCGATACTGGAGACTAGATCCCGTCTCTATAGCTTTGGCTCTCTTCCGCCTGTCTTCCATCTCTAAATTTCCACTAACATGCGCTCTCTTCTTAGACTTGTTCGGCCGTGGATACTCAGATGCCCCGTCTGACCTTCCCTTCGACGAGCGTCTGTACATCTCGCAGATCCTCCTTGTTCTTGCCTCTTCCGACCTAGCTTGGACCGGCACCGAAGCCTTCCACCTTCTCGGATACAGTCTTGGCGGCGCTC
The DNA here is from genome assembly GCA_038382965.1 of Ceratocystis huliohia. NCBI lineage: Eukaryota > Fungi > Ascomycota > Sordariomycetes > Microascales > Ceratocystidaceae > Ceratocystis > Ceratocystis huliohia. The sequence goes on along the minus strand of JAXCEX010000065.1, from coordinate 111,977 downwards.
TGGCCGTTGCTTTTGCGCGCTACTACCCACGCATGCTCAAGTCGCTTACCCTGCTTTCTCCAGGCGGTCTTGTACGGCCATCACACTTTGGTCTCTTCGACCGCTTGTGCCTCGCCGAGGGCCTGCTGCCTGAGGGCCTGGTCCGCTGGATGATGCACAAGATTTTGACTCCCTGGGATCACAAGATACCTGCTGGCGGGGAGGATCGCCCAGTGCTCGCCCAGACGGCTACGCCCGACTTTGACCGTGTCGTGCTATCACCTGCCAACGATGCTCGCCGCCAGGTAGGCGACACTATCTGGCACCAGTTGGACAGCCACCAGGGCTTCCTGTCGGCCTACCTCGGCACTCTGCGCAAGGCCCCTGTGTGTGACCAGGGTAAGCCGGGCGGCTCATGGTTCGACCTGCGTGCCGTGCTGGAGGAGCGGAGATTGAATAAGACGATTCCGGGGCTGCCCGGCGGCCGGATCATGGTGGTGTTAGCAGACGATGACGACATTGTTGATCGCCATGAGATGCTGGCAGACGCGAAGAAAACACTGGGCGAAGAGGCAATGGAGACGGTGGTGATAAAGGGCGACCATGCTATCGCCATCACCAAGGGCGCGGAGATTGCTGAAAAGATGGTAGAGTATTGGAATCGTTGAAAAGGCACAAGCCAACGACCGACAGAGGAAAAAAAAAGGGCGAAGGAAAACAGGCTTACGGGGTTTATTTATGAAAATATGGAAAGAGGAGGTTTATTTATGTTTGATGAATGAATGAGCATGTAACAGAAAAAAACGCAATATGCCAGTGCAATATATTATTCAGGAAATGGAAAAAAAAAAAAAAACATGCGGAGAAAACCATGCCGTTGCGCCCACGCCAAGCAAGAAAAAGAGAGCCAGCGAAGATTTGAGACCAAGATGAAGCAATAAACCGGGAATATGTAGAGAAAGGGAAAGGGAAAAAAGTAACGGATGAAGAGAATAAGACTCACATGTCAAGGAAAGAGGAGAAGGAATGGGTGCAGCAACTCTACTAACTATACTTGCCTACTATGTCTCCAACTCTTCTTACCGCTTAGAGGACGAAGAATGGTACGTCTGCAGTACTGCCTGCCACCTTGCTCCTTTATTTGTCCAGCTCGCGTGCCTTGATAAAGCGGTTGATCTGCTCCTTGGTCAACTTGTCGTTGTATTGTTCCTGCATTTCGTAAAAGTACACCATTTCCTGTGTACAGTCTACAATGGCTGTGATGTCAACGTTGCTCTCAGCCAGCCAGACTGTGTACTGCTGCACACGTGTAAACCGCATGTTCTTCTTGGGCAATGCGTCCGCTGCAGGCCCACCACCGCTACCGCTTCCACCACTAGAGCTCCCACTGCTTCCGGCAGCATTAAGCCCTGGATGGCTCATATTCTGGGCCTGCGCATGCGAATGTGCTTGGGCATGTGTATGTGCTTGGGTTTGTGCATGAACATGGGCAGCCTGCATTATTGCAGCAGAAGCATTCGTCATGGATGCTAGATTAACCTGGCCTATGGACATGGTTTGTTGCTGACCGGTGGCTGAGTGGTTGGGCGGGCTTGGACGAAGGACTAACGACAGCATGATGGCCGTCAGGGCAATGATGTGTGGGTCGACCAATAGCGGCAGATCGGTCATGTACGAATCGTTGATAAGCGACCAGGCTAGCGCGACGTCTTCCTGGGTCAGCGTCAGGTCACCTTGTAGGGCTTGAAGGGTGCGGTATGGCTGGTGCACGATCATGTGAGAGTTCATTTCGGAGATGAGCGCAAATTCGCATTCGCCTAGACGGCCAGTATCGATGGTGACAAAGTCTTGCCATAGCGACTTGGCTTCGCTGACAATAAAGCGGATGTGTTGTGGGCATTCCTCGATTTTGCAGGCGAGATAGACAGCAGCGGCGATAACGAGATACGGGTTTGTGCGACGGATTTCGACACGTGTGTAGTAGCGCTTGAGATAGACTTGTGCAGTTGAAATGGCCTGTTGGCGAATGGCTAAACGCTTGCTTAGGCGGTTGATTTCTGTAGCATGGGGCGGTTAGTAGTGATGCTTGATGGACTGAAGGAAGGGGTTCTGGGCTAATGGACCCAGGTTTTGGTGTCAGTATAGAGACTCACGAGTATTAAAGTAGATGTATAAATGGCGCTGCTGCTGAAGGGGGTACATTTGTACCAGCTCAGGATTCTGATCTTCCAGCTTTTGGCGCATGGTTGCTAGCTGATCTTTGGTAAAGTTCCAGTAGCGGCGATGGGTTGACTCCCAGTAGTTTGCCGACATTGCGGCGGTTGAATAGGGCGATAGGAAAGAGAGGAAAAGGAAAGAAATGAGCGAACAAACTGGAATAGAGACAGAAGAAGCTGACACAGGATCACAGGCTTCGGCCGCTGTCTAGGTATTACTATGTATGGTTGTATGAGCACGGGAAACGAAACGACTGACAAGACTTGGATGCTACAAGGAACGTAGAAAGAGAGTATTACAGCCACAAGGGGGTTTCTTAAATCAAACAATCTGGCGGCGTGCCAAAGGATAGAAAGGCGAAGGCGGGCCGAGAGTAAACGTACGGTACAAAGTATAGCACACAGATGTACGTGTGTACCCACGTAGATGATGTTGTCACACAATGGCTCTTAGCCTTGAGGGGAATCCTTGCTGAAATAACAGACAAGGCTGAGAAATGATAAGAGATAAGAAGGCGCCACATGCTTTCTGTGGCGATTGCACTGATGACATCAGAGCTCAGCCATAACTCCAAGCTTGGAGCTGCTTCCCCTCTGAATCAGCCAATCAAGGGTTTTTATTTTTTTTTTACCAAGTTGATTTGCTCTCTTCCGTAGCTTTTGCACTTTGTAGCCGGATGTTCGGATAGTCCCACTAAAACGTGGCCCTGTATCCATTACCTGACTTGCTCTCAGCGTTACGGGGACCAGTTTTTTTCTGCTGCTTGAAGGCTTGTTTTGGAGCAGTTTGAGTTTAGATGGACTTGAAGCTTCAGCTACTTTGCTCTTCTCCCTCCTCCCAGCTTGGACTCCCTCGGCCCGAACCCTCTAATACAGCACGTACACGCTCTTTCTACAAGACCAATCGACCGACCCCCTCTTGGCATCGTGAACCTTAGCTTTCTGTATCAATTTCTTTTCGCCTTGCTCGAACTTGTTTTGCTAGAGAACGCCCAGATGTCCTCTTCGTGATCCACCGGCTGCACTTCCTGAGCCAAACAAGCCTTTTATTTCTTCGCTTTGCTGCAGAGACAGAAAATCCAGTGTCGTCATCATTTCCCTTTGTGCTTGGCCTCACCGTCTTCTTTTTCTCTGATTTTTTATTATAATAATTTTATTCTTTTTTATTATATCTTCTTTTTCTTGCCCTCGCCGCCTTCTTCCAATTGACGATTCTGTCCACATGCGCGACACTTACAGCTGGAAAATTACATTTAAGACTTTTCGCTCTTGTCACTGTCCTCGCTTCCGCCCCTTCTCCTGATATCTAGCCCCGGCTCCCGGCTCCCGTCTTCCAGTCTTTTCTTCCGCTCGTCCTCCTTGTCTCTACATGTCGTCATGACTGCCCCTGGGATCTCCCAGAATGGCCATGAGTACCAGCTTGATTCTAGGACCAAGCAGCTATGGTCACGCCTTGATTTGCAGGGTAAAGGCGAGCTGGACTTGAATGGCTTGCAGCTGGGTCTGCACAATCTCGGCCATCGTGAGTCGACTCTTTCAAAGCATGGCGTAAACGACTGTTTGTTTCTGTAACTGAATTTTCGCCTACGCTTGCATCTGCATTTGGATCTGCATCTGTCTCTATGTTTACTTTTGCTCAGACCAGTCACTGCCCCTCCTAAAATACATAATCCCACAGCTAATGCAAGTCTCAAATCAATACAGCTATGAAAAATGCCGACCATATGCTTCGGCAGATGTTCCAAGAAGCCGACACAAACCGCGACGGCAAAATACAGTTCCATGGTAGGCTTGGTATCTAATTATGCTCACCCTCCGCTGTTACTGACTCCTCTCACCCCGAGTTACAGAGTTTCAAAGCTTCGTGCGACAGGCTGAGGCGCAGCTCTGGAATCTTTTCCAATCCATTGACACCGATAAAGACGGACAGGTTGATAAGTCGCAGATGGAGCGGGCCTTTGAACGAGCTGGAATTGCCGTACCAAAGGACCGACTCAATAATTTCTTCAATCATGTCGACAATGATAATGATGGCTACATTAGCTACCTTGAATGGCGGTGAGTCAATTCTTTACGCTCGCATCTATCATTGCCTCTACTTCACTAGTTAAAGTCTATGAATGACAAAGACTGCGTGCTTGGCCACATCTTGTCGCTCTCCCTAATGCTGACAACTGTTTCCCGCGCTAACTAGGGACTATCTCATCTTCATGCCGCCCTCGCGAGATTCAACTTCGCTTCACGCTGTGCTCTCATTTTGGTCGTCAATTGTGACCCTCAATGCTGAGGGAGACTCTTTAGTTAGCGACGAATCTCTCCATCACACCTCCAAGAATGACTCCCTCTTGCATATTCTCTTTGGATCTATAGTTAGAATTGCAGCCCCAGGAGACGCCGAGAGAGCACTCAAGTACCAGACTACTGCCCAAAATGCGAGTGGCACTCAGCGAACCGCTGATCCGAGCCCTACTACCTTACCAAAACCAACCAATTCTGCCAGCACTACGCATTCCACTCAGATAACACAAGCCTCTGCTGAAGCATCAATACAAGAACCGACTACTGCATACGCTGTAACGGGACGAAAACGTAGTACTTTGCGTGTGCCAAATGGCACTGAGCCGGTTATGAACCCCGCAATAACGCAAGCGCTAGTATCTAGTCCTGAAATCAGCATGGCTTCGCCCGGCACAAATATGGCTTTAGCAGAAGAATTTCTTGAGCCTCTCGAACATGATTTTCTCTGTCCACAGGAAGATCAATCCACGGACCATGTTGCCACAACTATTAGCATAGCCAAACCACAGTTAAAGCTATCCGACTTTGTTCCTGACCCAGGATACTTTCTGGCTGGTGCTATTGCCGGCGGAGTCTCACGGACAGCAACAGCACCCTTGGACCGTCTTAAGGTCTTTTTATTAGTCAACACCAACGTCACACATGGCGCAGACTCAGTCATGGGTGCCCTTAAAATGGGCAAACCACTTAACGCTATTTCAAATTCCATGGCCCCAATCCGGTCTGCAGTGCTCGAGATTTGGTCGCAGAACGGAATGCGCAGCTTTTTTGCTGGCAATGGCTTGAATGTCATAAAAATCATGCCGGAAACTGCAATTAAGGTATGGAGAACTGGAGAATGTGCCTCAGATATAACTTGCCGCTCAAACTGGCTTTTTTGTGTGCATGTGTTAACTTCCTCGCCTTTTAGTTTGGGACTTACGAAGCAGTGAAGCGGGCAATGGCTAACTTTGAAGGCCACAATGACACCAAGCAGATCTCCTCTTGGTCCAAGTTTGCTTCTGGAGGTTTGGCAGGCATTGTTGCTCAGTTTTGTGTATACCCATTAGACACGCTTAAGTTCCGGTATGCTGGTTCCGAAGAAGATAGATCGATATAAAGTCTATCAAGCCAACATGCTTGGCTCGATAGTTCTCGGAAAAAGCCTATGCTAACAACTATTTCCTGCTTTAGTCTTCAGTGCGAAACTGTCAAGGGTGGCCCCAAGGGAAATGAGCTAATTATTGCCACGGCTAAGCGCATGTACCAGACGGGAGGCGTGCAGTCAGCATATCGCGGTGTAACCATGGGCTTGATTGGCATGTTTCCATACAGCGCTATCGATATGAGTGTCTTTGAGCTCTTAAAGAAGACTTACAAGTCGTATGTTTCTAGGCGACAGGGAATTCCCGAAGATGAAATTGAGCCAGGCAATCTTGTCACGGGCATGATCGGCGCTAGCTCCGGCGCCTTTGGTGCCACTGTTGTCTACCCGCTCAACGTGCTACGCACACGCCTACAGACCCAGGGTACTCACATGCACCGAGCCACATACACTGGTATTTGGGATGTGGCTCATCAAACCCTTAAGAATGAGGGTGTTCGTGGCTTATACAAAGGACTGACGCCAAACTTGCTTAAAGTTGCACCGGCGTTGAGTATTACGTGGGTGGTGTACGAAAACTCGAAGCGGTTCTTGCGACTGGAGTAGATGGGTGGTACTGGGAGAAATATGACAGGGAGGAACTCGAAAGAAGATAAATGTCGAGGTATATTTGGCATTTGAGAGGGACATGGGGCAATGCGGAATTCAGCATTTGTTCTAGGGTTTGGTGGTGTTGATGCAGGATAGACACGGGCAAGTCGTTCTTTGGCTTTATGTTCCGGCCTTGTTGCCGTTTGATATATCCTATTTTATTGTTGCTCTTATTTATCTCAATTAGAAGAAAAAAAAGAAAAGAAAGAATCAATCTCGAAAGTAGCGGCAAGATACACAGGGAAGCTACTGCTCGGTCCGTCTGTTATTTCTGATGAGGAATAGACGGAGCAACCCCCAAAAATGAACCGAGGCGGACTTGAACCGCCGACCTTTTGTGTCCATCCATTCGGAGATGAATGTTAGACAAACGTGATAACCAACTACACCATCGGTCCTATTGCCGATTATGGTGGGCGGAACATTGACTCAAAAGTGGTCTGGAAACGGAGGGCGCGGGCCTTTTTTTTTTTCTTTTTTTCGGCCCCGGATGACGACGACATCATCCCCGGCTGGTCTTGTCCGGAATATGCCGTCGTATTATTGTGTAGAATCAATTAGCTAGACGTTAAATAGCACAAACAAACACAAACAAAAAGAAATCTATGCGCTCCTGTCACTGCTGACCGCCTGGGAGGTGGAAAGCCAGTAGGCAGATGTTAATAATACAAACAAACAAACAACAAACCTGCCTCGTTTGATCTCTATGTTTCCCGTAGAGGTTGAATATATTCAAGTTCTATCTCTCGAACCGACCTGGGGCAAACTGCAAGATTTCAGTCACGAGGCTAACAGGGTGTTTTACAGAAAAGTTCCTTAGAATAGACACTGGGTAGAGAAACTGAACCCAAAATGGAGAGCGTGTCGAGTAAACACATAACAGGGCACGGGCTAGCAAAGAGAGATGAGGAGCGCTCGGGTTTGTTTGAAAGCTACTTGGGTATACATTCTGTGCTTTCCATTTTTTCCTTTGTCCTGCGGTGACTATAGGATGAAGACGAGGAATAGGCTATAGGCTTCCTTCTTGGAAACATACGCACTTCTCTAACCCAAAGTCTATGTTAGGTGTCGTTTGATCTTGGCGATTCCTGTCGACGTTGAAGAATATCAGACTTAGGTTAATGAGCATAAGTGGGAAATGGCTGAAGTCTATAGCTGAAAGCTGCCATTGCGTGATTCGCCAGAAACACAGATTAATTTTGAAACCCCTCTCTTAACGCCTATTCTTCGGCAGACCAATCGCCTGGGACTTGACGTCATTATCAACCATCTTATAAGACACCTGCCACTCCACTAGCCCGCCGGCTTCAGGCAATGCATAACCCAAAGTTGGCAGCGCCAATATCTGCATTCCAGGTAGGTGTTTCACATGATCATCTGTATCGCCCCCACCTACGGCACTACGGTTGCTGTTACAGCTAAAAGGCCCGGCTGATCCACATACCGCTTCGCTATAGTACAGTGCTGGCAGGGTGAAGCGGACCTTTCCAGGGGCGCATGCCCGTAGAACTGCATCTAAAGCTTGGCGTAACTTGCGGGAAAGGCGATTTCGTAGAATTGAGAGGCGTGCGGGGGTTAGTGGGGCCACGACTATGTGGCCTGGCAGGCGGTGGCGCAGGCAGATCCAGTACCGGCCATCCCAGAGATGCGTAGGGTGCCAGCTGGACATGGGCTGGGTCTTGATATAAGGGCTGTCCGGGTGTGCAGTTGGGATGTTTGCGGCGGGGAAGGAAACACATGGAGGGGGTTGGAGGGAAACATATGGCTGGCGGGAAACGAGCCAGTGGGCATGGGGAGGCCCAGGTAGAGGGGTAAAGAGAACTCCACCGAGACAAAAGGACTTGGCTGGAGGAAAATACTTGGTGGGAGATAGGTCAGGGAAGAGGCGGCTGATGAATGGGTCTATATCAACAAGATCGGGAAAGTGTTCACGCGGGGAGATAGTGTGGATAAGCTTTTGGACTAATATGGCAGCGGGTAGCCGAAGTCTCTTAATTTTAAGCTTTCTGCGTAGCCATTGGCTGTTGCGTGCTTTTGGATTCACCATTATCTGCCGGCGGTGCCGTAGGCGATCTCGCAAGGATACAGCAACATTAGGAAAGCTAACCTTTAGCGTGCCTACTTGTGGGTTTAGCTTCAACTCTGTCCTGCTCAAGAGCCAATTGGCAGTGCTGGCATCTTGCTGGTTGAGCTCAGTGCAACGATCCGCCAAATGTAGAATAGAGTCTTTTTGAAGAGCTCTAGGCAGCTTGTAGTGTGTCGCCATGTAACGAATGGCGTTCCTCTTCGTCACAGTTGGATCTGCATTGGTCTTGTCTTCAACCCAGTTGATACCATACTCAATACAGGTGGCCCGGAGCCGGTCCTTGTCAAAGGGTAGAAGTGGTCGGTAGATGTGAACCCCACCATCCTCAAGGACCACATCAGCAGGGTTGGCTGAGTTTTGGGTGGTCTCCTTGCGGGCCGGCAGTATGCAAGGCCCAAAGGGCGTTTCCCCTTGCTGCTGGGCCCTAGAAACTGTTTTCAAGTACCAGGACCCATAAGTACTTGTGTGGTCGTCTTGCTTCGCCTGCTTGCCTCTTAGACTTTCAATGTCATCGTATATCCCACTATGCAGTTCATTGCCAACGCTAGATACATCTAACTGCGATGTGTCTACTCCCAAGTATGACTGCCCATTGCTAAGGGCCTTGATGAGACCCGAACGGTGGACACCAAACATACCATAGCACTCGGGAATATCACCGCGTGGTCGAATTCCCGAAAGCCCCCGCCTTGAGGCGCCTGACAACAAACGTAGAAGAATGGTCTCATAGACATCGGACCTATGATGAGCAAAGAAGAGCGAGTCAGAATTGTGTTTTAGGCACAGTTTCCCTAGCAGCTGGTATCGCGCCCGGCGAGCAAGGGTCTCGATGTTAGAGGCAAAGGCAGCACTGGAAATTTTACTGAAGCCCTGTGCTTCGGGTATGGATGCTGATTGCGATTCGGGGTTAGTATGGCCATATTGAGTCCAGTCTATGGACGCAACCACTGGGTGAATACCAGGAATGTTTTGAACTTGTGCGGCTACGTCCTTCGCTTCCTGGAGAGACCCCTGGCGCAGACTGTGGTTTATGATGAAGGCATTGATACCGGAGATGTGGGCATCGCCAATATAGACATGTGGGTAGCGCTTTAGGAATTGAGAGAAGAGCACAGCAAGAGCCATGGAGTCAAGGCCGCCACTGACAGCGAGAGCTAGTAGAAGTTAGAAGGGAGGATATTGGCGTGTTGGAAAGCGCAGATGCATACCCACCTATTTTGTGGCCGCTATGGGGACGTAAATTTGGGAAACGCGGTTTGCACAGCTGACGTAGCACGTCTGCAAACTCGGCGATACTGACTGGGGCTGTATATTTGTGTAAGAGTGGCAGCGGGGAAGCGGCCATTCTGTGGTGAGAGGCAGATAAAGCAATGGCATGGGGCCATCTGGATCGACCTTGGTGTTTTTTGCTATGTTATCCCCACGTAAAACCACAGTCAAACGTACTACACCAAAACCTTCAGCAGGCCTTTTTTTCGTGATGCAACCTGGTAGCCTTGCATAAATGCCACATGGTGACCCCGCCACAGTGCGCCACAGTTAACACCAACAAAGCTCTGTCAGCCTTGTGCTGGTAAACGCAGCTATCAGCTTTAGCTAGACTTTTTTTTTTATCATTTTCCCTTCTGCTTCTGTTACACTTCATTCCTCTCCATATTCTTTCTTCCTTTCTTTTTATACCTTTTCTTTATGCTTTTCCTTTCTTGCTCTTCGTCCTCAAAATCTCCAAAATCTACTCTACAAACCTTGGTCTCTTCTCCACACTTCTACATTCTCATACCTAATAACTAGCGGTCTATTGCTTCACCTACTGTTACCATTATATTTATCATCATTTCCTCTATCCTATTAATCATCTCTACTAGTCATGCTTGAGCTCTTCATGACTGCGGTCATTGACCGCGAAGACGAAGCTAGAGTTCGCGCTGTGCTCAAAGGCATTTGTGCCCGTGATGGCTATGAATCCATGAATCGCTGCCTTCGTTTTCAAGGCCCTCGTCGACCAACAGGCATGAGCAATCTTGTTTCTGTACACAAGTCGGATAAGGACAAACAACCCTCTGAATTGCTTATATGGCGTGAATTGCAGACGGCCGTGTCTCGACAATCATATCTCATTGATCTGCGTTACGAGGTCCCCTATGATGGTTTTGGACCTCAGGCACAACAGCCTGACTTTAACGCCAACGAAGGCATTCTGCGCTGGCTAGACTTTCCGGATCCGCCCCCTCCCAACTCCAACAGAGCTATCACCACTCGCAAGAAGATTGAAATCTGGAAACAAAAGAATCTACTCAAGATCATGCAGGATAATAATCACGCGTAAGTCGTTTCGACATCTATGCCCTGAAGTTCTTTCCGTCCTCTTTCTAATGCGCTGTTGTCTAGTCTGAAGGGGGAACTCCTCGAGCACACGGTGCAATATTTCGACGACAACGGCATTGAGTACTGTCTCTGCAAGCAATACCTGCTCAAGGATCGCTCACAGTACCAGCCCATGTTAAGCCCCGACACCCGGTCCATTGCTAGTCACCTTCCAGCCCAAGAGGCCCTTGAATGCGGTGATCCAATGGGACGCTGGTTTCTATTTGTCAAGATAAATGTACTGGAGGATACCAGACCTCACGAAATAACACGTGCTGCCGAAAAGCTGCAGGTCATTCAGCGGGAGCTAGAAGGCGCTATTGAGTTCAAGCATTTTGACCGTCGTACATGGGACCCCCGCGTTCCTCTTGAAGTCCGTAATGGGCCTGCACCGTTACCCCAGGTGGTTACCGTTGGCGACAATTAGAAATGCTCACGGTTCCACAAGGGAAGACAGCAGGCAGGAGGGGCAACGACTAAGATGCTCTCTCAGGCTCAGCCGGCGCCGATCAGGGCTGCCGAGAGAGAGACTGACAGAACATCGATTGTCTTGATCCAGACTAGTTCTGAGACTAGACCTCATTCAGCTCCTAGCAAGCCGCCCCCTAATGTCCCCATCATGGATACTCGAAAAAACATCGGCCTACATCAGCAGGGGCAACAGATGACGCCAGATGATTCTATTGTCGTGGCTAATGCTACCAAGTCGGCATCACGCGATATCCTGACAAACCTAACAACTGCTGCTTTGGCCCGACCTCCAGCTACGTCTTTGTCCTCAGCTCCTTCAATTTTGACCCCAGCTTTGGCCGCAGCCCTTAGCCCGGGCTTGACCCCGGCCATGATAGCTATTAGGAACGAAGTTACTCATGAGAAAGCGCCATCCCAATGCCATGCTAGCGTTATCAATCCCACCTATAACCATGTCAATGGTATTCAGAAGCAATGTGTGGCTCCCGACTTTCTAGCCCCACCAAAAGCTCACCACTCCTCGAACCAAATCATCATGACTGATGGGTGGAGCAAACTTGCGGGCTACGGAATCCAGAGAATGCCAACAGTCCTGCCGGAAACTTTTAGCAGATGGGAAACCGGGCTATCAAGGGACCTCCATGATGTTTGCCTGGACAAACCCAGAACTGAAAGTGATGATACGCCTGAAGCTGATACTGAAACTGGGGACAGCAGCTCTACTAATAATGGCGTGAGCAAGGGCGATAACGAAGACAATGACAGCGGTAATGAGGGCTTCACCCCATACGTCAACGACGGTTTAACCCCAGATGATTCAGACCATGATGACTCTGCTGTAGTCTTGGTCGCAAGCGAGTCGTTTGTCGGCTTAGGGGAGGAGAATAAGGAGAAGATGACGCGGTAGGATTGGCATTGGCGTTGTTAGAACTATTAAAAGAGAATAAAAGAGCAATCGAAAAAACGACCCCAAAAAAAAAAGCAAAAGCATGTGATTGATGTGCTTTGAGAGCACCCTAACCCTAGTAGCGCATGTATACACGTGACAAACTACAATACCTCCCTCAACATCGTTTACTTTCATGTTTCGTCTACTCTGCTAATGGTACATTTCGCGTTGTAGTTTTCTCTCTCATAGCATGCTCTGTGTTTTTCTCTCTTCTTACATTGATTCTTGCGGCTGGCGCATTTTATCCCGCTCAAACTTTCCTATGCAACATTTGTTTACTTTGGCAAGATACAATATCAACAACAGATCCGTAGCTAGTATCACCACCATTACGATGCCGACTAAAAGAGCCGCTGATGTGCCTTCATCGCCGCCAGTAAAGAAGAAAGTGGCTAGTGCGATGACAAGTGAGTAGTCGATTGGGCCAAGTCAAACCATACATTGTACGCACACCCCGAGACTGACATGTGTGTTCCTGATGTATAGAAAACAACATGGCTAATTTTTTCAAGCCGACATCAGAAAAGATCAAGGATGTGGCTGCACTTGCCAAGGCTACGTGGACAGAGAAGGCGCCAGATGAAAACAAGGCAACATCACTGCTTGTGGCGCGTTTTGTTCCTGATCAAGGGGCAGGCAAAATGCAGTCTGAGGCAGAGGCCGTCTCTAAGAGTTCAGACCCAGCTGCGCCCAAGAGAAAGATAGCAGCCTTTGACCTTGTAAGTAGTGTAACTCTTGATAGCTCCAAGTCTAGATGCAGAGCTTGCACTAATCAGCTTAGGACTCTACGCTTATTCTCCCGGCGTCTGGGAAAAAGTACCCAAAAGGCGTGGATGACTGGAAGTGGTGGGACCCTACAGTGCCTCAACGATTAAAAAAGTTGCATGCTGACGGGTGAGGAGCATCCCTTAGGAATTCTGATGCTGTCTATGACCTACCTCCTAACGCATTCCTAGATTTCTTATATCAATTTTCTCCAACCAAGCCGGTCTCACTCTTCATCCGGACCCCAAGTCCAAAGCCCCTGCCAAGTCCGATAAAACCCGCGAGTATAAAGGCAAGTGTGACAACATCCTCCGCGCACTGAACCTGCCTATCACGCTATACGCTGCCACAGCCAAGGACTGTTTCCGCAAGCCGCAAACTGGCATGTGGGACAGCCTACTCAGTGACAATGGACTCGCACCTAAAGATATCGACATGGCCAGCAGTTTCTTTGTTGGAGATGCTGCAGGCCGGCCCGCCCGAGGCGCACGCAAGACGCGTGACTTTAGCTGCTCAGACCGCAATCTGGCTGCTAATCTGGACCTCAAGTTCTCCACACCCGAGGAGTTTTTCCGTGGCGAGGCAGCCGAGACATTTGAGCGCGACTTTGAGCCTGGGACAGTAGCGCGTAGCAAGGCTGCGCGCGATAATGATACTGTGTCATCAGTTGCGCACTGGCAAAAAAAGTACCCGCGTGAGATTGTATTGTTCTGTGGGCCACCAGGAGCTGGAAAGAGCTCGTTCTGGTGGAGGCATTGTGAACCTCAAGGGTATGAGCGAATCAATCAGGATTTGCTTGGATCGTGAGTATTTGATGTTGTATTTGCTGTGTCTAAAGGCTAGTAACTAACATGGACGTTGGTAGGCGCGATAACTGCTTTAAAGCTGCAATAGAAGGCCTTGAGAGCACCAAGTCCTCTTTGGTAATTGGTAAGAAAAGCGCAGGGCAGAGGACTAAGCATAGCGGCTACTGACATTTGACAATAGATAACACTAATGCTGATCCAAGCACGCGGGCTATGTGGGTAACCTTGGCCAAGGAGAAGAAGATTCCAATACGTTGCGTGCACTTTACAACGCCAATCAACTTGTGCATACATAACGATAGCTATAGGTCTAGCGCGAAAATGGTGACACTCCCCCCGCCCCCCCTTCCCATTCGCTTTATATCGATATCGGGATGTCCTTGGAGACGTGTGCATGAGCTAACAATCAAATGCACACATAGTCTGATGCCAACCCAGAAAAAAGGGCGCGTCTCCCAGGAATCGCCTTCTCTTCCTTCACTAAGCGATATGTGCCGCCAAAGAAAGACGAGGGATTTGCAGACATTACCGACGTGGAGTTCCAGTTCTATGGGGCGGATTCTGAGTTCGCGGTCTGGTCTAAATACTGGAGTTAATGTAGGGATATAGTGCAGCGGCAGCGTTAGAGATTGGAAGATGACAGCTTAAAGACAGGGCCATGGTTTGAAGTGTGCTAGTATTTATGTCTAAGATGAAAGGAGGTCCTCAAAGGATCTTCAGTCTAGTTTTAAAGAGCCTTAACACTACGGGGCTGCCGCGCCATGTAAACGGCAACTGCCGGCTGGTCGGTCGGTCGGTGTAGTGCTTTTATGGCGGGCAATTCCCGCTGTAGCTTCGGTGAGCGGATTCCCCAGAGCGCTTACATAAACACTGGGAAATTTAATATACAGCTCTGGTGACGTCTGCCTTTTTTTCTTTTTTTGCTTGGTTGTGTCTTTCATTCTTTCACGCTCGGTGGCTTTTGGCTGGTCTATGTTTAGAGCCCAGACTCCATCTTCTAACAAAGAACTTTTTCTTTTCTTACTCCATGCAAAACCGATGGGGCTCTTTTATATATAAGCCATAAGCAAGGCATTCTTAAAACTTGGCAAGGTAATAAAGAACTTCTTTCAACCACAGGTCGAAAGAATAGGGAAAGCCATGTTGGCTTGCCTGGACGTCTTGTAGTGATAAATTGCTATAAAGACTATGGAATTCCAGCTGCTTGAGGGGGCCTTACTTGTCGCTCTTTGCCAGCATCAACTGGTTTGATTCTACAACCTTTCCCTCGGCGTTTTTCACCATGTCTCTTCAACAAGGCTTTCGTCTACAAGCTTCTGGTGCTCCTACCAGAACGCCTAACTTTTGCCCATCGCCCGCTCCTTCATCACCAGCTCTACCGCGGCTGCCTGCCGGCCAGGAAAGCCCAAAGTGGATGCGCACCATCTTTGGAGCACGCCATATTTCCAAAGCACAGTTAATGCAGAAAGTGCCTTGCTTCATCAAGGACTGTGAGCGGCGTGTCGTGCGGGATGGAGGAATGTACTGCGATAGCCGTAAGTATAGCATATTTAGGCCATGGCATGTCTGAAGTGGCTAATTGTGGTGTGTATCTCTAGATTCCTGCCAGTGTCAAATTACCGAAAACCGGCGCTGCCCCGGGCCCAAGATATCAACGGCTCGATACTGTGAGACTCGTAAGTCTCTCTCTCTTTGTTTTCACTTGGCCTTTGCTAATGTTCTCAAGATACCCGATGCCATATGCCTAACTGCAGGTTCCCCCGTCTTGATGCTGAGAACACTCAAAGAAACCGCTTCTGTGTACATCGTAAGCGCAACGCCCAAATTTGCTCACCTCCGCCTCCCTACTAAAACATTTATTTAGATACCTGTATTCTTAACAACTGTAGCAGAGCTCGGATCCCCAACTTCCCGCTGTGCGATTCGCACCTGCAGAGGTGCACCAGTACTGGATGCACTCGATTTGCCATCCGTGGTACGCTGTGTGACGCTCACTTTTGCACTGTAGTTGGCTGCAGTGAAGAGCGAGTTTTTGAAGGCTGGTGTCAGCAACATGCATGCTGTGAAGGCATTGGTTGCCACAATCGGCGAGATAAAAAGAAGTGGCCCGGAACTCACTGCTCCAATCGTAAGACCCGAATCCTCGATGAGTTTAGCACAAATGTAAAGCTTAAACACTGACCCGATCCTGTTTAGACGCCCTTACCTTCTGCAATACCGCAAATTGCAACCGCCAGACTGCCAACCACAAACGATTCTGCTCTGCGCACCAATGCTCTTGGGAGACATGTTTTGAAGCCCGCATCACCATTAATACTGTACCTAGCCCGTGCTGTGCCGTACACACATGCACATCGCCAGGATGTCACCGAATCATCTCACAGCACGATTCCCAGCTATGCAAGAAGCATGTTTGCCAACAGCCGGGCTGTACATCTGCGTGCACTAGCGGCATGCCAAGTTCGCGGTCGCGTTCGCACTATTGCAATACTCACACCTGCATAATCGCCGGCTGTAGCTGGAAGCGTGCAGCAATCGATAAAATGGGCTGCCCAGCGCACGAAGAGCTCTTCCCAGCTCCGCTCATAACAAGCCGCGAGCTTGTCAAGCAGCGACTACGTGACGAGGCCGGTGTTGTGGCACGTGAAGAAGTCTCAAGAATGATTATGCAACTAGCTAAGAAAGGTCACGCGGCAGTTTCGCCGGCATTGGCAGCTGGAGACAGCCGGCAACGGCCGACATTGCCATCAAGCACTAACTGCTCTTCGGGCATTGGCTGCTCTCCGTTCATTGCCCGTGTTGCTAATAATGGCACGACATCGGAAATTTCAGGGCTGGAGTCTTTGCACTTCCCGTTTCCGACGTCAAGAGAAACTAGACTGCAAATATAAGGAATATCAGGCCACGGAGTGAACAATGTGTGAGTGTGCGCAGGTGCGGGTACGGGTGCGTGTGCGTTGTGCTATAAAGTCTGAGATATACAGCGGAGCAAGAGGGGCAAAAGTGTCTTCGGGCTGCGAGATTCTATTTTTAGGCAAGACTTTTTTCTGGGAGGGATTGATTATGACGTGCTTTCCTGGGTACAAAGGTTATGGTCTGTTATATTTGGGCCATTGGTGAGCGTTCTGGTTAGATGTTGGAATTGGGCATCTGGTTGGGCTGCATGGGATAGGATGGTAAGTTGGAAGTGTGCATATGTGCACATTGAAGTACCAACTGCCGCACGTTAGATTACAGGTAGCAAGCTTATACAGCTCCCTCCCCCTCCCATCCTTTCTAGACTGGCGCCCTAACGATTGAAGGTAATATAGGGGAGCCCTTGAAGTCTCGCAGCTTGCCGAACTACAAGACTAAGAGCTTATTGAGATTAGTTCAGGGGAGGGCAGGAGCTAGGAAACTCCTTGAAAATCCAAGCTGTTAAAGTGAGACTAGGCGAGCTGGTCTGAGAGCTTCACAACGCCTATGCAAATCAGCGGTTGAGTCAGGTTTAAGGCATGTTCTGCGTCTTCCTAGTTCTCGTAGATACTGCACACTATTGTCTATGGACAAGGTAGGTCTATAGAGGATGAGTATCAAGGGATGAATGGTTCAAGACGGGTGGGTGGCCTAGTATTTTATGCCGTACACTCCTGCCGTGCCGCCTCCATGCACATCATGTATAGTCGTGCGTCTTGCGTCCTCGTTTGTGCAAGCCTGCAAACGATTTAGCGGTGTTGGTGCCATAGGAGGGGGAAGGAGGGGGGAAGAGGCATGGTTGAATATAAGCGTTGGCTCGAGGGGGAGCGGGGAAACGCAAGCACGGACGAGGGGGGGGAGAACGATGCCGGACCCGCTTTGTTGTTGTACGGCCTGGACAGCTAGAGCAAAGAAGTAAGCGAGCCCGGGTTGAAACCCAAGTTAGGCTAGGCAAGGCGATATTACGGATGGGGGTGCAAGTTAAGTCGCCAAAGTTGGCAGGTGGTATGTGCTGGAGTTATGTGGGGTTACGCCTTGTCACGCCTTGTTACGCCTTCACATGTTGAAGAGATTCAGCCAACATAGGCCGGATTTGTGAGCTCAAAGCCTTTAGTTTGGCGTTAGTCGCAAAAGACTAGCTAAAGCTGTGTGAGAAGAGAGGAGGAATAAGGAAGGAGAAGGGCGGCGCAATATGACGAAAGGAAGGAAACTTGCAAAGTGGCAAAAAAAGAGAGACAAGGGAAGCCGTTTGAGCCCCCCTTTTAGGGGAGTCCTTTCTTTTAGACAACAGACTGAAAGCCAGAGGCAAAGCAAAGATGCAGAGCCTGTCTCTTGAGGGTAAGATTATGGCTCGATCTAGGGTCTTATTATTGGCCCGAGGAGCATTTCCTAGCCGCGGATGGGAAGAGAAAGAACCTCCCTTTGTGACGAAGGTCAATAGTCGAATAAAGTAGCTGCCCGTCACAGAAAGAAAATTTTACATGTAAATAGACGGACCTTCCTTGTTTTTTTGGCATTAGCTATCCTCGCACTTTCCTTGAACCCACATTATACTGTTTACATGCAAGCTCAAGCCCCAGGCAATCAAACAAACAAACAAATCTTATTCACCAAGTTTCAGCAGTGTCATAACTTACCTTCCTCGACCTCATTGTTCCTTTTATCTATTGTCTCTGCATCATCACAGCCCTCATCGCATTCATCAAAATTTCCATCAATTCAGCTCTTTCTTGCATTTCAATCTCGTTTTGTTTTCTCTTTTTGGTCTCCTACGGCGCTGTTTGTCCAACGTCCGCCAGAGCGACAACACATAAACAAAGTAACAACAAATCTCTGCAGCAGGCAACTCGGCAGAGGCGCCCGATCGCATCCCAACCCAAAATCCGTCATCCACCATCCATCAATTCATCAGTCCCTTCTTGGCTATATAAATCACGCTGCCATCGTCTGCGCATATTACCATCTCACAGCCCGACTTTGATTTCGCCTTGTTGCTACATAGCCACTCCTCTCCGCTTTTTTTGTCCTGCGCATCAAGACCAGTTCTTGAAGACATCACTAAATATCTCATACAGCACCGCTCGGGCTTCTTCTTTATTTCATTTTGCGTTTCGCACTTGGTCTCGCGGGATCCAAATCAAACTTTTTTCTCCCTTTTTCTTTTTCTCTCCCACCTTTTCCCATTATATTGGGACTGCCGATTATTACGTCGAAACAACCTTATATCACCCTAACTCGCCAGCATCTTGATCTCTCCCAAGTCTCGTTAGCAGATTTTCCTCTCACAATGTCTTCTCCCGCCACACATTACATGGACACGGCCGAGGCCTATCTAGACTTTGAGAACGCCGACTTTTCCTGGATGGGTGCCACAGTTATCGACGATGACGATTTGATGTTTGGCGGAAAGCCTCTGTGCGCCTGGTACGAGGAGGACCGCCAAAGATTCAGCAACCCCTATGATGAGGAGGAGCACCGTGGCCGCGAAAGAGTGAGTACCAACCTGTCCCCGTGTTGCTTTACACTGTCCATCTCTTGTTACATGGCTTGTGGTCTAACCAAAAGTTTTTTTCTCTTTTTTTTCGTGTTGCAGGTACGCCGCGAGTACTCTTCTGATTCCTCGTCCTCTCAACAGCGCTCGACCCACGTCTCTTCATCGTCATCGACAACACCATCGTCATCATCCTCAACTCTATGCGAGTCCAATGAGGAGAAGCAGCACTAAACGAATAATCCAAACAAACAAAAACGAGCATCCCTCTGACCCCTCCTCATCCTCCTCCTCCTCTCTCTACGCCATTAAACTTTTCTATTCTACACCCAAGTGCAGCGCGAGTCCGCTTAAATCTTGGTTCTTGATACCCCCTCTTTCGACATTTACACCCTTTTTTATTTATTCTATTTTATTTTGACTCGATGAGACGACCCGGTTTTTAATTCTGTTTTTTGTTATTCTTTTTCTGAAGAATCCTGGCCAATTTTTATATGGCCTGACTCTTTATTTCTCCCTCTCTCTACCTCACTACTACTGCTGCTGCTTCTCAGCTATCACCATCATTCGTGAGAGCTGAAGTCGCCTAATATACCCTGGATCGAACACTTGTCCGCCACATCGGCAGCGGCTTCCTGCCCAATGAGCCAAGTGTATGATGGTGTGGGGTGGAACGCAGTAGTGGTGGTATTATTTTTAAGCTCTTTGAGCTCTTGCTGCTACCAGCTGCACGTTGCAGATTACAGGTGGCAGTCCATTCCTATTGTCACACTTAGCCCTGCCCTGCCCTGCATAATTAATGTAGATGTAGGCGGGCCACACTGGGCAACGTTAAGCTGAGCTGGACTGGGCTCAGGTTGAGGCTGGGCCCAAGCCGAGGGTTACAGACGGCAGAGATGCATATGAACCCAGCGGACGGGCGGGGCTTATTGGGCTTAGCCGACTGGTCTGAAATAATGGCCGGGCGGGCTATGGATGGAAGTTTAAGAGTTAAAGGGGGATAATCGGAAAAATTGAATAGGCAAACAAGCAGCCAGACCTACAACTGCCTGTTTTATCACTTAGGTCGGTTATAGAAGTTAGTATAGCGCAGGACTGCTACACAGCTCAACTGCAAGTTAATGAATGATAAGATTATATGGCTTATCTATAATAATCAGTTTTGAGTCTACTTTTTGCTTTGATAAGTGTGTGCATGAGGCCGCCCTAGTTGGTTGTAAGCCGAGTAGTCCACAGGCATGATTAGCCATGAAGAGTCATGGGAGCTGGGTTTGGATTTAGGATTTGAACTAGTCATTCTTGGTTCTTTGTTCTTACATGTGATTGATTCTAGTGAGGCATTAGAAGCACCCTGGGGGAATCTATGAAGAGATACTGTAGAAGAAAAAGCAGGGGAAGTCCAAGCCCAAAGGCCAAGTGCCAAGTTTCGGTTTCCAGAGGCCATGTGTGAGAGAGAGGCGGAGTGGGGAAGCAGCCCCTCTTACGGTCCTTTGGCCCTTGGGCTAATACCAAAGACCCCTTTGCAGTCGTTGTCTTTGTCTCTGTCTTTGTCTCTATGTGTGTAGGCTTTTACTGGGAAAGGGGGAGGCAAAAAACCACATGGAAAACCAAGACTAACACACTAAGAAAGGTCAGGAGGAGTAACGAGGCGAAGCTCTGATGCAAAACAGGGTAATAAGGACTAGGACGGACGAGGCGAGATGGAGAGGGGGGGGAGCGACGAGGAGAGGCACAGAAAGGGAAAAGAGAGGGATGATCCGATTGAGCCGAGCGCACGGAGCTTGAAGAACGGGTGGGCCTTGGGAGGAGGTGTTTGTACTGGTAGCTCGATTAGGGTCTGTAGGGCAGAGAGAGACAGAGGCATGGCGATGCTAGGGTTAGAGGACAAGGGGGGATAAGTGGGTAGGTCATGCAAGATTTTCTTTTTTTTTTTTTATCTCGCAAGCTGCTTGCTTAGCTTAGCATCTATGGCCTCCCCGGTCAGCCTGGCTTGGCCTGACCGAACAAGGCGGTGTGTGTGTCAGTTAGTTGGTGATCATGCTTTGGGCTGCTTTTGGCATGATGCTGGGATGGGAGGTTAGTTGGGTTCAAGGACCACTTGAGTAATGCATGAATAACCGCGACATATGAGCGGGTCTGGTGAAGACTTTTTATTATAGGGCAGCAGGAAGGGAAAGGGAAAGGGGGAGGGGAGGGAAGGAGATGGGGAGGAAGAAAGAGGAGGAGAAGGACAGAAGGACAATACGCTGCCTGTCGCTGTGTCTTTGCTTCTGTCTCGGGCTTGGTGTTGTAGTAGATAAGCGGAGATAGAGGTGTTGAACATGTGTTAGATGGTATGCAGAAAAGCAGGGAAAAAGTAGACAAAAACTGGCAGTAGAAAGACAAGGAAAATTTCTCGGAGACATCATGGACGAGACGAACTGCATGGCCAGGGCTAGAAGACGCAAAATGTGGTTCCAGAAGCGGGCGCATTATCGAAGTCTTCTCATCTACTGTTTAGTTGGCTGTGTGACATCATGATCATGTATATCTTTAATGTTGGCCAGCACCCCTGAGCCCTGCAAAAGGTAAAAAAATTCAAACATGGACGACGATCTTTCAAGACAGGGAAAAAAGAGAGAAGAAAATTCTTTACAGTTTGGTCCTAAGATCCATGCCGCCTGGTAGCCCGGCCGGGAGTTCCGCTACACTCCTGTTTTTCGGTTGGGGCTAGACTGGGCCTGGAGGGGTAGAGGAGAGACAAGGGACAGCGAGCGCATGGCATGAAAAACAAAGGAAGAAAAAATTGCACCAGAATGTGTAACCAGAATCCAAGCCATGTTCTGGCATGGTGTGGCTTGATGTCTGTCCTTCATGTCTTGCGTTGCACGCTGATTATGCATGCAAGCAAGCTTGCTCTGGACGGAGGAGGGAAAAGAAAGGGGGGGGGGGGGGGAGGGCAGACACAACGACAGGAGAGGGGGGGGGGGTGAAGAGAGAGAAATGGGAGAAAAGGAGCGAGTATAGCTGGGAGGTGGAGAGGAGGTGGGAGGAGGAGACAGATAGAGGAGACAGATACAGGAGACAGAATAGCCAGGCCCAAGCTTTGGGAGATTTGACAGAGGGACGTGGCGAGGGAGCGCAAGGGGCGGGCGGCCAAGGACCACAAAGTGTGTGATATAGGATAGGACCACTGTAATTCTTTTCCGTCCAGCTTACGGTTGGGTTAATCTTTTTTTCTATTCTCCCCCCTCCGCCGTGGCCAGACACGAGACAGGTGACTCTTCAACGACCGAGAGGAGAGAGACATGTGATTTCCACCGCGTGATGTCGCACTGCTGCCCAGCCTAAACGGAGACTGCACTGCCTCTGGGTAGAAGTAGACTCGTCCATCTTTCCCTTCCGCATTGCCGGCTAGCCCGATTGACGGACTCCTGACAGTGCAACAGAATAGCAAAAGAATCAAAGCTAAAACAGGAGATCTTGACAGAAAAGGGACGACTGGGGAGGACTAGAGAAAAGAACAGAAAATTGCAAGGGCACACGACCTGGGACAGTCCTGTCCTAGGAGGGGGCCTGCTATTGGCTGCTGCTAAACTGTGATGTATGCACGCATGGCATGTACGTATGGACAGCGAAGCAAGAGCAGAGCATGAGGGCATGTACAGATGGCAGCGCATGTATAGTGAGATCAGGCCAAGCCAAGACGAGCAAGGAGGGAGACTTGCGTAATGCAATGAGGGGGTTGATCGTCTAGGCCATCTGGGCTATGAGCGGGTTGTCAGAGGTGGAAAACGAAAAGCCTCTGTCGTGGGTGGTGTTATGCTGTTCTCTGGCGAGTTGGAAAGAAGAAGGGGAAGCAGAAAGAGAAAAGGAATTAAAGAATAAACGAATAAAGGAATAGGAAGAATATAAAAAATAAAAAATAAAATAAATAAATATGCAAATACGCAAAAATTAAAATAATAAAATAAAAACAAGGAAAAAAATGAAAAAATGATGAAAAAAAGTAAAAAAAAGTAAAAAAATCCCCCCCCAAAAATGAAATAAAATAATGCATTGGCCAATTACCTACAAATTAGAGCCTCACAAAGCCTAGCCAGAGAGACTAAGCCCCCCGACCCAAGCTTCCTCCTCCCCTTCCCCGCCCGCCCTTTAGGCCAAGGCCACTGCACGATCTGTTCACTAGCTGAGACCTCAGACTTGCGGCAGCGCTATAAACATCGTGATCAAGCAGGAGCAAGAAGGAGGTGGAAGTGGAGAGATAGACAGGTGGAGAGGAGACAACAACTGGAGCTGCTGGTCAAGTGGTGCTATGTTTTTTTTCTTCACTTATCGACAGCTGCTTATTATAGGAACATGAGCAGGGAGGGGGGAGAATATACGGGCGATCATCTGCGGTGTGTCTATTCGTATTAGCCAAGATAGGCGGGACTTGAACTTGACTGGGCGTCGGTGTGTTGTTCTCCTACTGCTGTGCCCAATACACGTTTAGACAACAGCAAGAGGAAACCCATATAGTAGTCCGTCTCCCCCTCCTTTGCTGTCTCACACTGAGCTCAACTCAAGGCAGCTCAAGCAATTCAAGGCAGCTCAATCCAACTCAACCCAGCTCAAGCCAGTTCAATCCAACTCAACCCAGCTTCGCCCAACCTCACCCCGGCATTGCTCGTCCTCCCTTCGTCTGGTTCCCATTAATTGCTGACATTTCCGGCAAGCCTTATCTTCCGACCTGGCCGCTGGGTCTTTTGGGATTTTATTTTATTTTATTCTTCGCAAGAAACATCCTCTTCGCACAGCTTTTTATATTCCTTTTGATATATATATTCCCCCCCTTGCTGCCTGCATTTGATCCTTGGCTATCTATCTGCCTTTTATTTTTTATTCTTTTTTTTTATATCTCGCTCTTTGAAAACTAGGGCTGACTTACATCGTACTTGGTGCCTTGTTTATATAATAGCCTGACTCACTCCCGTCTTTGGTCTCTCTCCGTCGTCCCATATCCATCTTCACCATCCCTCTTCTCACTACTGTCCACCAGCGGCTTGCTACTAGCTATTATTATACCATTCACTGCCCGTCCGCCTCAAGCCTTTGTGCCCTCTCATATCCGCGCTTTCTGCCACCCCATCACATCTTACATCCCGCCCCAATGTCTCGCCGTTCCTCTGCCTACACCATGGCCTCGTCCGCCGACGCCGCCGACGCCGACTTCTTCGCTATATCTCCTTGCCCTTCGCCAGCACCCATGGCCCAGCTCTCGGCCCCCCTCTCTCTACCCCCGGCGCGCCCCAGCTTGGCATCCATCTCTTCCTGCTCGTCTCTCTCTTCGTCAATGTCTTACTCTTCCTTCTCCTCGCCCGCGCACTGCTTCTCGCCCGCGTCCGAGCCAGCAGCAGCGCCCTTTGCCTCTATTCCCGCCGTGTCAGAATCGTCAGAGCCCCGCGTGGTGCTACACTCCGATAGCCACGCAAGCGACCGCGAACTCTGGAACTGCATGCTGGACCTGCAGCGACGCTACGGCTGCTACCGCTCTGCACGCATCGAGGCCGCTCTGGCCACCGAGTCAGAGGATTTGATGCGTGAGTCTCTCTCTCTCTCTTCCTCCTGTTAACAATATAGTCTCTAACCGTCTCTCAACAGCTTCCCGTGCCATCCTCGTTCTCATGAACGAAAACGCCGCTCAGATGCCCGCCGAGGCCAAGAGCCGGCTGTCGCGATTCATCACCATCCCAGAACCCGAAGAGGAGCCATTGATGCGCAACCGCATGAAGCGGTACCGCCACCTCCGGTTCTGGCGCAACCGGGCTTAAGCCCCTTGCCTGTGTTCTTGTGCCCTTCTTTGTTTTCTTCTTTTCTTTTCTTTTCTGCCTCTTCTTTTCTTCTACTTTATCGGCAGTTTTGTTTGCTCTTCTGGTCTTTCTAGTCTTGCTACTCGCTTCTTTTTGCCTTGTCTTTGTCATTCGATCCCGGGGAACAGCGCGTTTTGCTTCTTCTTCTTCTTGCTCTTGTTATTTCCCTTTTTCTGGTAGTTACGGGTTTCCATTCATGGTCTTTATGCATCAAACGGGGAGGGACGGGTTTTTTTTTCTTTATACATTACATATGCATAGGCACTCTGCCTTGTGCCTAGCACTTACATTTGCACTCTACTTCACGCCGGCACTGGTCCTCTCTCTTTTCGGAGATTTCGCTCCGTTGCTTTCGCGCTTTTCCTTCTTCAATTCTAATGTTTTTATATTGAGTCACATTAACTTGCTGGTTGTTGCGTGCCTTGCTTAATGCGTAGTTCCTTTGAACGCTTTGTTCTCCCTTGCAGGGGCCCTTCCCCTAATAGCATCTTGGCTACCAGCCATTGCCATTCTCCCTTGTCTGCTGATACCACCCATCCTAAGTTAAGTTTAGCTAGCTTAGTTCACTCGAATCGCTCTGACTCAATGGGCCTCTGCCCCTTCACCTCACGCTGCAATTCCCTCACCCGGCCCCTCAGGCAACTTGCTCCCTGCAATGTTACACTGCCGGAACAGGCGAACCTCGTCTTCGGCAAATGCTCCAACCACTGAGTGAATCAGGCCCCGGTTGTGGAACACTACGAAATCCCCCTCTTCCCAATCATGCGCATACACCTTGTTCGGGCTGATGCCCGGCCTCTGTAGCTTGTACACTATCTCTCTCACTTTCGCCAGGTCCTCCACCACCGAGCCGTCCTTGAGGTGCAGCTTGCGGACTGCCGATGGATGGATCTGAAGAGCCAGCTTTTTTGTGACTGGGTTTTTCCATAGCATTGGCAGAATCTGGATCTTGGATTCCTCGACCTCGGGCAGCTCGTCAATCGGAATCTCCTTGTCCTCTGAAACCATGCCCAGCCCTGTTGGCCGGCTTTTGGCCCCACTCATCCACACGTATGGATGCGGCGCGTATTCCACCCTAGTAGTGCGTACAAACTCGCGGTCCTCCTCGCTCAGGCCCTCGTACATGGAATAGCCTGAGACAAACGCAGTAGTGCCCAGTGGCACCGCAAGCTCATCGCCTGTGCCGTCGTCGTAGCGGCACACCTGTCGCCGACCGCCTGGCACCTTGACCGCCGCCAGCGTGGTAGCCACAGGTGGCGCCAGCCCATAGAGTGCCGCATCGATATGCCAACGGTAGAAACGCGTACAGCTCAGGTCATCAGCTTCGGGGATTGTGGTCGAGTGAAAGGTCCGGTGGTGCGGGTGGCGGAGCTGGATATCCTTCAGACCCTCATACTCGGCTATACGGCCGTTTCCAATCACCTGCACCTGCGGTTGGTGCGGGACGGTCTTGAGATCTGGGTGCAACACCGAGCGTTTGGCGTCAATAGTTTTGCCGTGACCATATGAGGGTGCTGCCTCGGGGTCGAATCGCTGTGTAATCTCATATTGCGCCTTGGGTGTTACATGGGCGTGATTTTTGAACACCAGCACTTGGTGCGTGAATAGCGCATTGCGGATAATATCGAAGTCGGCGTCTGTAAAGGTTAGCTGGGAAGAACTCTGGCGACTTTTAGCTTGCATAGGATGTTTGTTCATGTAGAGCTTACCAGAGGAGGTTACCGATTCCACGGGTATTCTCCCAAGAAGAGGCTAAGAAGACCTATCTCTCTTCAGGCATTACTTGACTTACCAGACAAATTGTTGACGTCAGCGTTGTTGACCACAGCACCAAAGTCTATGGCCGAGTCAGGGCCGGGGACAATGGGGGAGATGGTGATAGAGGAGGACATGGGGGCTAGAGGATCGTAAATTGAATAAATCTAGACGGTTCGGTGTAAAGTATGGTCAAAAAGACTTTAAAATTATTGTGCAAGAGCACCAGCAAAGCCAGCCGGACAAGATCACAGACAGAGAACAAAAGTCAGACAGCAACACAAGCGACAGACATTGAGCCCCTTTATATACACTACCGTTTTTGCTGGGGTTGTGAGAAAGCCACCTGTGCTCACCGTCTCCTATCGGCATATTCTGCAACTGCCTCATATTTTATGATATCAACGAAGTTCTTACTTCCGCTTGTCGTCCCAAGCGATAAGAATCATGGAATTTAGTCTTTTTTCTATCCAAAACGGGCAACTAGCCCTTGTTTAACAACTAAGCAGCTGCCTCCTCTTGGCGAATCACAGGCCGTCCAACAAGCAACAAGTCCAGGATTAGAAAGGCCAACCATAGACTGTCTAACCCTTCCATCGGCTTCTTTTCGAAGTCCGTCGGAGACCTGTTGGGACCCACTTTTATATCTGGTCGCATACCTGGTCAGCCTGTTGGGTTGTCCAGGTCGCCAGAGACCGCCGTCGGAGGCCGGCGATGCAAGATAAGGGAAAACCACAGGTTTCATCTGGCGTGAAGCTCTGGTTCTTTGGGCGTTTCGTGTGCTACTGTCGGCCAATATGCACATTGCACATTGCCCTCTACGGCGTGACCGTGGGTGGGGGAAAAGACACAGGCAGTGACATGGCGAGCAACACGGCTTAGTGCATGCATGCTCTGCCTCTATTGTATTTGTGTTCGTGGTATTGTGCTGAAGTGCCCCGAGGTTACAGCTGATTCATGCTTGTCATTAGTTCGTGGGATTCGCCATGGCTACGCGGCTGCTCTCCCGCTAGGTTGTACCAGTATACGCCTGGAGCATCCCGGCCCGGCTATGTCCGTTCCTGTCAGAGGTTTTCTATCCCGCTTATGCCTTGGCCCCCCTATCCATCCATTCCTTGACATCTTTCCTCGCATCGTGCGCCACCCGAAACAGCTTCCTCTCCCACTCGTCCAGGCCTCTGAGGAACTCTTCGCCCAACGGGCCTGAATTCCCTACGGCAGCGTTTCCATCCTCGCCAGTTCGCCGCGCAAGCACAGAAATCTCCGCTGCACGCACAATCCACGAATACCGCACCACGGCCGCTAGAGGCACGTCGTCAAACAGATCCAACATGCGGTCAGTCAGGTTGTAGAAGTTTGCTGTACGCTCACGCAC
This sequence comes from Ceratocystis huliohia, assembly GCA_038382965.1. Lineage (NCBI taxonomy): Eukaryota > Fungi > Ascomycota > Sordariomycetes > Microascales > Ceratocystidaceae > Ceratocystis > Ceratocystis huliohia. The sequence goes on along the minus strand of JAXCEX010000065.1, from coordinate 83,901 downwards.
TGCTACTGCACGCGGGTCTGCCTTCAAGGCCTGCACGACTTCGTGCGATAGAGCTTCTGGCAACGTCATCGTTACTGCGGACTCGCCGCTGGCCATTGTCGATGATGCGAGCATCTGCGCAAGCCACAGTGGCAAACTAAGCTGCGTGCCAGCTACAAGCGGCTCTGCCGGGTTGTTGTCGAGGTAGCCAAGCTCATTGGAGTCGAAGTTAAAGGTACAAGGTACTTTCTGGAGAACGGAAGTCAGCAGTGTGTAATAGGTAATATCAGTAATAATGCGCGTGTGTAAGAAGGAAAGAACCTACCTCGGCCTCAGTCAAGATAGCATCTACATCGTAGTATGACATGATTATTCAATTGAGAGAATCCGCAAGTCGGCACACGACAAGAAGCTGGGATGCAAAGCATGGGAAGCGGTGAGAATGTGTGCTGTACTCAACGCGTTCCGCGATGTCGCGTTGGCAGTGCAGACCCTTGCTAGATTCAACAAACCCTAGAGTGGGAGCTCCGCTTGCCCCACTATCATGGAATGACGTAGCTTACAAATAGGGTCATAGGGTTATTATTCCAGTAGCATTTGGGCAATGCTGATTGGCTGGCTCGCATGCTACCTCTTTTAGCCCTTTGCCGAGATTCCCCAAGGATGAAGCTTTTACGGCGGTAGCTTTTGCTTCCTCTCTCTGCTTTCTTAGTCTCAAGTCACGACCAGCCTTCAATTCCCGGCAATCAATTCACAATGTGCGTACCTCAGGTAGCAGGAACTGTGTATCCCGCTCAACTTCATTCTACCAACCCTCTGCCTGGTGGTCCCTTCTTAAAGCTCTTTGCCAAGCTGACAAAACCGAGCCTCAGAATATAGATCCACACCATACATTCTACATCGTAACAATGTCTGCCACTTTGTTCCGCTCTTCTGCTCTGCGCGCTGCCTCGCGTATTACCGTAGCCCGGCCTCTGGCTTCGGCTGCCTCTACGCGTGGCAAGGCTACTCTGCCTGATCTCCAGTGTAAGTTACTTTCCTCCGGGCTAATACCCGGCCTCTCGGAGTTTGTCTCGGACTACCCTTAGCCCGAGCTCTTCTGCGCCTCCAGCCTACCTAATGCTAATCCTTCCTTACTCTAGATGACTACAACGCCCTTGAGCCCTACATCTCCACTGAGATCATGAAGCTCCATCACTCCAAGCATCACCAGACGTATGTCAACGGCCTCAACAGCGCTCTTGAAGCCGTTGAGAGTGCGAAGGAGACTGGAGATATGACCAAGGCTGCCGCTCAGGCACCGCTCATCAACTTCCACGGCGGTGGCCACCTCAACCATAGTCTGTTCTGGGAGAACCTGGCCCCGGCTAGCGGCGCGGGTGGCGGCGATCCTAGCGGTGCTCTTAAGGCCGCCATTGAGGAAGACTTTGGCTCTGTCGATGCTTTCCGCAAGCAGACTAACACTGCCCTTGCCGGTATCCAGGGCTCTGGATGGGCCTGGCTGGTGCGCGACAAGCAGACGGGCACCCTGTCCATTGCTACTCGTGCTAACCAGGACCCCATCACGGGCAATCTGCAGCCACTGCTAGGTATCGATGCCTGGGAGCATGCATACTACCTGCAATACCAGAACCGCAAGGCCGAGTATTTTGATGCCATCTGGAACGTGGTTAACTGGAAGACTGTTGAAAAGCGGTTTGAGGCATAGAGAAGAGCTAGCCGGAAATATGTAACATAGGTTCATCAAAATGCTAACAGATAGGATTTTGTATTTATTTTAAAAAAAACAGAAGTCCAGGAGTAATTAAGGGGCTTGCCCATATGTAGCATACAGCTTAATACAAAAGCGATATGATAATGCCATGACTCCAGGACAACATAACACTAGGTAGCCCCTAAAATAGACCTACTCAGTCTTCTTACCCGACCTCTTAGTAAATGCCCGCGACAATCTATTCTCGCCCTTGACATATGGCTGTCCTGCCGCTTCACGCGCCATATCATTGATCCATCTCTCGTTTCCTTTGACCCCATTATTTCCTGCTTGTGCCAGTGTAGTTGCTAGATAGAACCAACACAAAGCATTTCCAACTGTGCCGACTTCATCACTTACGCCTGTGCGTGCTGCCTCGCTCATGCGGTTCCACACAGCCTTGTCAGTACTCAGCTGCAGAAGATGGTCAGCCACGGCCTCGGTATCGCGAGCATCAACAAGGAAGCCGTTGACACGGTCCTTGACCTGGATAGGGATTCCGCCTGCAGTGCTGGCAATAACAGGACGGCCGGCATGCAGAGCCTCGCTGACTTTGACTTCAAAGCCCTCACGTGTCGAAAGCTGTAGCACAGCGACGGCATTAGACATAAGTGTGTTGAGAAGCTGGTCATTGGGCTCGAGGCGCATGACACTGATAGAGGACGCCAGGTCGGGATACGTGTTTTCAATCAGCTCCATGGTGTTATCGTAGATGGCGTTGGCATCAGGATCATCAACGGAGCCATTGCCGCATACAATGAGTTGCGGGATTTTGGAAACATTCTGCTCTGTGCAACGCTTGCGGAAGGCAGCGTAACTGTGGATCACATTATCGATGCCTTTGGCGGGGTCGAAGCGAGCTATTTGGATGAAATACTTGTAATCGGGGTGAGAGATATGGGTCATATTCTGAGCGTGGCAGGCACTGTTGTACAGGTGACCGTAGTAGCCGGTATCCCAATTATTCAGAGGCTTGTTAAGACCGTCAAGCCTTTGCATTTGTTAGCGATTGGAGCAGGAGACACGCAAACTTGCTGGACAAGTTTTCTGCGAAGCGTGGTTCACCTACCAGTCCGTAGTAGCCGGCATATATGCGACCTTTTCTCGCGGGACGTTGTGAGGCACAAACTCGGGAATGGGATGGCTGATAAACATGTCCGCTTGTTTGATGTTGTTCCACAAGTAGTCCCAGACCTCTGCCTGGGGTGATCCGGCTTTGGCGATGAGGTCACTGCGGATTTGGATGTGAGAGCGGTAAATTACAGGCCTGTCAGGCGTGTGTTTCTTGATAAGTGGGATCAAGCCAGGCATTTGCGGGTCGTCGATCTAGAGCCTGTTAGGGTGGGCGATATTCCTTGGAGATATTCCTCCTTGATTGCTGCTGATAGGAGGCTGCAGAGACGTACCACAATAATATCAGCACCACCTTCTTTGGGTGAGCACAGAGGGCCGTCAGGAGAGAACCAGCAGCGTTCGGCATTCCGGGAAATCCATTCCGTGACGGCAGCCTGATCTTTTCGAGAGATTCTCTGGCCTGGCTCACTGACACCCTGCAGAATGTTGTGCATGTTTTTGGTGATACGGAAGACTCCAGGACGCGGCTTTGGGACTAAGCGGGGGTCAGCATAGTGCATGTGATAGGAAAGATGGGCACGCATTAGCTCTATACTTACCATACCAGGTCAAGTCGACCCCAAGCATACGTGCAAATCTAACAAGTGCATGACGCATCAAAGCCACGCCACCACCCTGCGGCGTGCTGCTAAAGAAGGCAATCTTGATCTTCTTAGCCTTGAGCTGCTTGACATAGTGCATCATTGCATCCCAAGTGGGAGTTCCGCAGGTGGACTTGAAGTCCTCTTTGGTTGCCAAGTGAGCACGGAAGCCGCAGTCGGTCTGGACAATGCCACGGAAGCCGACCTGGAGAATCGGCACGAGAGAAGGGCCAAAAAGCCTGGAGGAGGCTTAGTTAGTCTATTAGTCTGGCCCCCTGCGCCAGCAACTCTCCAGCTTTAAAGTTCTGACTTACAGGATACACTTGCGTGCCATGGAGTCAGCCTGTTCTTCGATCAGTCTCTGTTCCCAGAGATAGCCAGTCAGGTCCTGTTCCGTGCGCATGCAAATAGGGACAATATCTAGTTGGAGCCACAAACGGGAGCACAGACCCGGGCATTTTTTCTGGAGGGCGATTGGCAGACCAGCTCCGATAAACTTGACGAAGTGCTCTTGCTCGTAACGCAAGACTTCGTTGGTCACGTGGTCGCAAATGAGGTCATCAACAGTCTGGCTCCTAGTGGGAGGGCCGATGGTCCTCACAGAAAAGTCGACCAGGTACGTTGTGTCATGGACAGCCATGGCGATGGCAACAGTGCTGTCATCGTTGACGTCGGCAGAAATGCCGAGGTAGAGGGTCTATGTATGTTAACAGCCAAGGGATTTAGAGGGAAGGGGAGGGCACGGAAAGAGGCGGGCCTACAGTCAAAGAAACACCATATCGGCCGACGTGCTTTGAAATCTCATTTAAAATCTTCCGGCGATGTGTCGAAGAAGTCATAGCAAACCTTCGTCCAGTGGGTGGGGAGGAAACAGGCATAACCGCGGTAGCAGGACTCATGGTGGATAATAGTGAGCAGCAGACAGATTACAATAAGGTTGGCTGATAGATGACCCAAAGCCAAGGGATGATGATGTGGACATCTATGTGTCTGGCTACAAGAGCTATATTTAAAGACGCGCCGTCTAACTGGCTGATTCCGGCCGGGCCGTTGAAAATGAGCTTCAGATAAGATAGGTGACATAGCTAGGTCTAGAGCCAGGTGTTTCTGAAACGGCAGCTAACCAGAGGCAGCATATTACGGATCTTATAGTTAGCGATTGGTGTCATTTTGGAGGCAAAAAAAGAAACAGAGAGTAAGCCGAGGAGTTTCTGCTTGCGAGTAGAGTTAGGGAAGAATGATTGCGACAAAATGTTGGGACTCAGCTGCTGCTCTGATAGCTCGGCATTTGGCTCAATGCTATTGGCGGCTTGATTTTTGAAGCCAGAAAAGTGTCGCGATGCTACAGACTGTGATGTTGAGGGATCTAAAGACTGCAAGTCGGAAGGCAGGCTTCTCCTGCTCACAAAGTGGAGGCCTTGTACTACGTTGCCGACGGCAGAATGCTAGCTACTGTACTACCGTATAGCGGGGTACCCATGTACTGATGGAGTATCTAACAGGTACTGCAGGTGCTATTCTGGACTGGGAAGAAAGATCCATCAAGGTCTCATGAGGTTAGAGCTACCCTAGTACTACAGCTAGGCTACAAGTCAGGATTACAGCTTCAGGCAAACGTCGCTGCTAACCTGCCCCGTTTTTTCTAGACTATGGTAGCTACTAGAGATGAAAGACGAGAGGGGCGAGAAAAGAGAGAGGAAGGGCTTAGGGTCTTGCCCTCCCTGAGGAAAGGAAAGGGAAGGTGCAATGCAGAGTTTTCACTTACTGCCCTTGCCCTTCTCATTTGGTACATCACATTGCTGGTATGCTACCTAGTCAGTGTCGACTCCTACCAGCGACCTTACGACTCCAACGTACAATGTCACCAAGTGCTCCATATCAATAATGCATGTCTGTGTCAAAGCTAGCAAAATTACGGAAGAAAAGAAAAGAAAAAAAAGAAATCCAGATGCAAGCAAATCCTTCCCCCGCCGGCCGACTTTTTTTCGCCCAAGCCAGCGGATTTCAGCCGCCGCCGTCGGCGTCTTTGGATGAGTCTTGAAAGCCTTGGACGCTTCCTTCTCGTCCTTCAGCAGTCTAGGAGGCCCGTGAGAGCAGCTCAAGGGACAGTTAGGAACGCACGCGCAGGGAGGTTTGCATACTGCAAACAAGCTGCCCTGCATTTCGCAACAGACAGACGATCCCAAGCGAGCAAGGCGAGAGTCACCGCACAGTACAGTCATTCATTACAAGTTACTACAGTCATCGAGAGGGCTGGCAATGACTTAACCCCCGCCTCCTCACCACATTTCCACACTAAATACAACCTAACCCTAGGTACCGAGCTACCCCTGTCCTTCCAGATGACTCAAATGTGGGTGTCTGTTGGGTGGATTCGTGCACATCTTGTCAGGCCAATCATCGCGGCCAATGAGCACCGACGGCCTTATATAAGAAGGTAGCCGGCTTTCTTTCTTCACCGTCCTGGTCGTCTCTTCTTCATCCAATTATTCAACCTTTTACCGCCATCTACTGCCCATTTTGACGGCCAATTGATTTTTTATCCCACACTCCCTCCTATTTTATACGCTACTCTTTATTCTAAAACTCACAATGTCCGAGACCAAGCCCGGCGAGAACATGCTCTGGGGTGGCCGTTTTACTGGTCAGTGCTTCTTTTACTCTACCCCCCCCCCCTCCTTTCAACTTGCCGTCGGCAACAATTTGCTCTGAATTATAGCATCGCCGTCAAGCTAACGTTCCCCTTTTTTATTCTATAGGCGGCCTCGACCCTCTCATGGTGGCTTACAACGAAAGCATCTACTTTGACCGCGTCCTCTACAAGCAAGATATTCTCGGCAGCATTGCCTTTGCCCGCGCCAATGCCAAGAACGGCATCATCACCCAAGAAGAATTCACCAAGCTTGAGGCTGGCCTTCAGGCTGTCAAGAAGGAGTGGGAGGATGGCGTCTTCAAGATTGTGCCCGGTGTTGATGAGGACATCCACACCGCCAACGAGCGCAGACTAGGTGAAATCATTGGCAAAGACGTTGCTGGCAAGCTGCACACGGGCCGTTCGCGTAACGAGCAGATTGCCACCGACATGCGCCTATGGCTGCGTGATGAGCTGGTTAAGATTGAGAAGCACCTTGTCGACTTCCTCAACGTTACTGCTGCCCGTGCCGAGAAGGAGGTTGACTACGTTATGCCTGGCTACACCCACCTGCAGCGTGCCCAGCCCATCCGCTGGAGCCATTGGATGCTGTCCTATGGCTTCTCCTTCGCCAGCGATCTAGAGCGCCTTCGCGAGGTCATCCGCCGTGTCAATCGGAGTCCCCTAGGCTGCGGTGCTCTAGCTGGCAACCCCTTTGGCATTGACCGTGATATGATGTGCAAGGAGCTTGGCTTTGACAGCCTGCTTTGGAACTCCATGGGCGCTGTAGCCGACCGTGACTTTGTGGCCGAGACCATGCAGTGGGGCTCAATGCTGATGCTGCACATCTCCCGCTGGGCCGAGGATCTGATCGTCTACTCCACTGGCGAGTTCAACTTTGTCCGCCTTGCCGATGCCTACTCAACTGGTTCGTCTCTGATGCCCCAGAAGAAGAACCCCGACAGCCTAGAGCTGCTTAGAGGCAAGAGCGGTCGTGCCATGGGCCAGTGCGTTGGTCTTATGACTACACTCAAGGGACTTCCTAGCACCTACAACAAGGACCTGCAGGAGTCTGTCGAGCCTATGCTAGACCACATCAAGACTGTCAGCGACAGTATCCAGATTGCCAACGGTGTGCTCGCCACGCTAACTGTGCAACCAACTAAGATGGCCGCATCACTTGATCCCTTTATGCTGGCGACCGATGTCGCTGACTATCTGGTTCGCAAGGGTGTGCCATTCCGCGAGACCCACCACATCTCGGGTCGTCTAGTCGCGCTGTCTGAAAACACTGGCACGCCTATGAACGAGCTGACGTACGAGCAGGTGTCGCAGGTAGATGCGCGCTTCGAAAAGGATATTGCCGCTGTGTTCAACTACGAGAAGAGCGCCGAGGCCCGCAGTGCCAAGGGTGGCACTAGCAAAGCTACTGTGCTAGAACAGATTTCCGTGCTCAGAGAAATGCTGAAGGCGTAAGCAGCAGCATAGGGAGTGGGGCTTTGGGGTGTAAATTGCCACGGACACAAGATGTGCTTGGCGATATTCTAGCGGTGATTTTCAACAATCTGGCTGGCTGGTTAGAATTAGGGTTTGTTTTTCTTGGCTCTTGGTCTTGGGGTTTTGGCGTCCGTTTATTTTGCGCATGTTTTTGTTTCCCGTTTTCTACGAGCTCATTGTTTGTCCTTCGTTCATAGAACACGCACGCACGCACGGCACACAGTAATTGCCTAGCGAAGTGATTAAAAAAATCCATGCAATCCAGAACTTGCACAAACCTGCACAATACTGCTACTAAAACTCTACAACTGCCTGTGTTCTCCTGTCCACCAATTCAGCAACTGCCTGCCTAGCGAGAGCGCTATAGCTGTATGTCTCATCCTTTAACTGGGGAAGGGGCTCCTTCTCTGTTGAGGAACGTAGCGAATTATTGTTATCAGATCGTTTTTGTGTTGTCTTGATAACCTACTAATTTTTTGCCGAATGGTTTTTTTCTTATCCAACACCAGAAAAGTCGTCGTCAGCTTTCTCCTCCGTGTGACGTACGCCTGCAATCTTAATGCTGTAACGCCCAGTGTGTGTATGTATATGTGCTTCCTTTCCCCCTCCTTTCTCTTATCCCCTAAAGCCTTGCTGTAATCTCCCATCTCCCTACAATATCCAACCGTCATATCACCCAAACAGTTCACTCGATCTTACATTCTCACACACTCCTATCTAACTGAGACCGCCCTTGAACCGCACTTTGAGCCTATTTCTACGCCCGCATCTCTTGCAATGCGTCTTCTCGCGTCGCTTAACCTCGCTGGCGGTCTTGTTCAGGGCTCCAGCCTATCTCCGTCACGTGACCACGCGGCCACCACCAACCTCGCATCTCACTCGCATGCCGAAGCCAATGCCTTTGGCATTTTCAACACAGTTCTGGCCGGCATGCGCCAGTGGGACTCAAGCGTCCATCATAATGGTATGGCCTTTGTGCCGGCACAAGTCCCAGAGGGTACGCTATTATACCATGGCGGCATCTCAGCCGAGGTGCCAGACACCCTCGAGTGGCTAGCCTTTGAGATTGAGCATGCCCAAAACTTTGCGCGCAGCTTCAAGGGCGACTGGAAGCCGAGATTCCCGCCCCCTGGCACTAAGCCTGGCAAGAAGCCACCTGCGGGACCGGGTGTGGGTCCTATAAAACCCCCTCATTCAGGCGCCCCTAAGGATGGCCATCGGCCCGATGATAAAACCGGCCACCGTGGCTATCTGCATACCTACCGGGCTACGAGACCACTCAAGATACTTTACCTTGACGGCATGGCAGCAGCTAAGGCTATGTTTGGGCCCCTCGACCAGCAGGATCTTATCCTAGCAACTAACCCCATCAGCCCAGGCTATAGCAGTGAGTTTGAGCGGGCCACTCAAATTTGCGACCTTTTCAGTCCCATAGGGGTCGACGGGATTATCCGCATGGAGGCCGGCTTCGAGATCATTCACTGTAATTTTTCTTCTGGGCTTGAGCAGCTCAGTGCCACACGCCAACCCTACCCAGACACCGAGCCGTGGTTCGGCCCCGTAAGTACCTTCCAGTGGGTGCGTGCTGTGGCCCGTCGCTACGACGGCATTGGAGCCCAGCGTGCGCGGCTTTCCTGGTCCGGCGCTGTCGCTGGCTGGTGGTATCCATTCAACACCAGCAGTCTCGATCCCACATTCGCCAGTTTGCCGCGTTTTGAGCAAGCCTCGTCTAAGGTGCGTGCGGCCATCCGTGCCGATGTTGTCCAAGCCATGTCTCAAGACTGGCCACCGGCTGCTAGCGTTGATTGGCAGGGCGTGGCAGACATGGTGACTGGGCGATTCAGCAGACGACTCGAGGCATTGGCAGCAGCAGATGCGGACCCACAGCTGTTTGTCACGCAAGTCATGGAGACGGCGGCGCCGTATTTTAACACACCACTACAGGACGATGAGAAGAAGGGGCAAGCCAAAAACGAGTTGAGCAAGTCTAGCCCCGAAGAGAGAGCCGTTGATCGCTGTGTCGACAGCTTCTTTTACCCCGTGGCTCCGCTTATTCCCAAGTTCACAACGGCAGATAATCTTATTTACGTCGCACTAACCAATGTCACCCGTGAAATATGCACTGCCATGTTCGATGCCCGCTCCATACTACTCACTGCAGCCCCAAAGACGGCGGCCCATCTCGACCAAAGGCCACCCGGTGGTCGGCCCGAGGACGAGAAGCCGCCGCTCAACCACGTGTTGATCCCCGCCGTACCCAAGGCTCAGCCAATCATACAAGCCCTAGTTAAAAAGCTTGACTGGGCCGAGTGGAAGCGCTGCTACGGCTGCAAATACAATGAGGAATGCTTCATTGCCATGTTCCCATTCGGTACGCCCGAGGACCATTTCAAGCCACAGTGCTTTAATGACACTGCCATGCATGAACATGCGATGCTGAGCATGAGAAATAGCTACTGGCGAATGGGCATGCAGGATAGACAAGAGACATATCTAGATGTTAGCGGGGACATGGAAGAGAACCCGGAGCATGAACAAGTCATGATGGGAGATCTTTAAAGATATAAAATAGTAGACGAAGCTAATTAGGCTATTTTACCGTTCGCATGTGACTACCAGCGGGTGCCGCCAGCTGTACTGGCAGGTGCCGCCAGCTGCTAATATATCCATAATTTCCTACTTAATCCCTCCGCTGTTGATCTTCACTAGTCACAAGTTCAACTACCCATACAAAACACACCGCTCACTCATATATATCTATACCTGCACTTACCCAGCTTTCTGCTCTCCATCATGCACACACACGCCGTGTTCCGTATTCGTCAGGCTCTCCCTCCCTTGTGCCGTAATCTGCGCCTTCCCACCCCCACTTTCACCTTCGCCCGGCCCGCCTCCTCGCTCCGTCCTTCTCCCGGGCCTCCGCGTCTCCCAGCAGCCGAACAAGCCGAGTTTGAGAGGCTACAGCGGCTCGCAGCCAGCGCACTGACAAATCCAAACTCAGTCTCAGCCGCAGAAGCACTAGCAGAGGCGACGGGGGGAGCGGGTGTGGCGTCGTCGACCACCTCTTCGGCTTCGTCTTCTTCTTCTTCTTCTTCTTCTTCGGTCATCTCTTCCTCAACCGCTGCGCCTTCGCCTGATCTTGAGGAAGGCGGCCTCTTCCGCGGTGCCAAGCCCGAGTTTGACGGTGATAGGAACCCGGCCACTGGTGAGGTCGGCGGTCCCAAAAATGAGCCGCTGCGATGGGGTGGCAAGAGCGACTGGAGTTTCAATGGCCGGGCAACGGACTTTTAGGAGGTATGGGAAGGTAAGACAGGGGATTTACTAGGCAGTTGGCCAACATGAACTAGCACGGTCTTGGGGATGCACACACCAATTATCTCAGAGTTGAGACAAACACACATAGACATACATATATGAGACTCCGGGGTACAAATCAAAAAGATTAATACATTGACTACATCGAGAACAGATTACAAACGGCTCACCACACAGATCCGCAGCCGCCTAACCCATGGCTCAATAGTATATCTCCCTAAAAAAAATACAAAGATGAATAACAAAAAGCTTGCTCAACCCGCCCACTTTTACGCCAGGCCCTCGTGATATTGTACACGACTGAAAACCAATGTCAAACCGCCCCCTCCCCCCTTAGATCCTTGAGTCCCTAATATCCTGCTTTGGGCCCACGGCCTCAACACCCCAACACTCCATCGTCCATACGCCATGCCTATCTAGAAAACCAACATGTCACATTGCGCCATTTCTACGCCGTGATGGCCGTCAAGTTCCCGGTCCGCTGCACGCCATCCATCGATTCGCCGGGCGCTTGTCTCGCTACGCTAGCGGCCACAGCCTGATTCGCACTTTCCACGCCAGCGCTCTGGATCTGACCCTGTCCGGGCGGCTGGGGGAAGCGTACTGCTGCAAGAGCCTGTCTCATACGCTCTCTGCGGGCCTTCCCACGCAGGCGACTCTGCGGCGCCGCGCCATTTACAACCCAGCGCATACCAGTGATCATGAAGCTTAGGCCGTCATGGTTGCGCCCAAATTCGCGTGACTGGATGCCGAAGCGTGTTGAGCTGGCATACCGCCGTAGCTTAGGCAGCACCAGGAGCGTGACCTGGAGATCACAGCCGGGCCGGACGGGCACGGGGCCCGTGGCTGGTGGAGCAGTAAGATGCATGGCGGCGTGGCTAGCTTGGCGGTCGTTTTCAAAAGCGTCTTTGTCAGTAGGCTTATTCGAAGATGTATTAGCGTTAGATGACTCAAGCTTTTCGTCGTAGCCAATGCCGCGATGCAGGTCAAGTAGGTCTGTATCAACGTCCTCGGGCCACTCGCCGCGAATCCAGCCAGCATGGATACACGCAGCTATTATATCGCTGTCGTCTGTATACACATCTGTGCCCCAGACAGCACGTCGGGCTGTAATTTCTTCCCGAGCCGTGGGATGGAGATGAACCTTGGGGATTTTGACGGTAAGTGTACAGTTCTCCTTGTCCTTTATCAGATGCAGAGGTAATGGCCTAGGAGTTGTCTTGTATCCGCGATTAGACGAATGAATGGGCACAAGCCGCTCAGCCGTGATGATAGGGTCGTAGACGACATCCCCAAGAAAGTGCCGAGACTTGTGGGCAACAGAATCAAGCACAAGCTGTGAGGTGACCGTCATTTTCTTCTGTGGGGGGATAGCGACAACTGGCGACGGGGCGAGCTGGCTGAGATCAGTAGTAGAAGCAGCAGTTACTAGTCCTAAGACCCGGTTTTGATCCGACCCATCAGACCTTGAGGCCACATGATGATGGTGCGGGACTGCTAGATGGTGGCCATCAATAGGAGAATCAGCGTCGTCTTTACGAGGACCAAGCGAGGCGCCATCGGATCCATGATGATGATGGTGATGATGGTGGCTATAGAGAGAAATGTTAGCAAGGGTGTCGCATTACACAAGGATTAGCCTAGACCATCCTAGAGGTAACATACTGGTGATGGTGGTGTGGGTGCGAATGTGCGTGCGTGTGCGCGTGCGCGTGTGTGTGTGTGTGCGCGTGCGTCTTGAGGCGTTTCGCCTTAGCGCCCGGGATGGCTTTTGTGCCTGAGAGGAGCTTTGCCGCTGGATCTTCCTCGGCCGACGTCTCATCACGAAGCTTCTTCTTCCGGCCCTTAGTCTTAGTCTCGGACTCGGTTTGATGCTGTGATTCAGGACCGCCAGACCCAAGAGAAGTCGGTGTAGGGACAACAGGAGCCGGGCTTAACAATCCGACATTCAGCGACATGCCAATTCCTGAAAACATTCTGCCAAACTCCGATTTTATAACTGGCTCGCCAGTGGGCCCTGGTGCTTGTGGCTGAGCACCTTGTACAGCCTGTGGCAACGGTGAACAGCGACCTTTGTTCCGATTAGCCTCTTGTATAGCAAGCAAGCTATTACTCCGCTGAAGAGGAGGGGCCGTAAGGATCTTGCCCGAGGGTTTGTGCCGGCTAGACGAGTCAAATGAGGCCGAGGTAATTCTCATGGGCTGGCCGTCATTATTATGTGTAGGATTGCCGGGGCCAGCGGCGTTAGATACGGCTGGTGGCGGTGGGGGAGGGCCGTCTTCAGTAGGACGAGTATGACATCCTAGTTGGGGGTGGGGTTGTTGCTGAGGTCCCGTCGAAAGGTGGCTCTGAGGATGCACAGCATTTGCATGTGGTCGTTCCGGAGACCGGTCAAAATTGGTATGCATGGATGAGCCTTGCGGGCTTTGGTCATTTGGCTGTGCATGTGCGTGATGCTGGAAGCGATCAGGGTGAGGGGACTGCTGATACGACTGAGGCGCACCCTGAGGCTGCTGTTGTGGATGCCCTTGCGGATGGCCATACTGCGAGCCCATGGCAGATGGGTACTCAAGACTACGCCGGGCGCCAGGCTGATCATACGAGGGTCGCGATGAGTCGTAGTGCGGGCGCTGTTGCCAATGGCCAGCCTCCGGGCCACGAACATAGTGAGATGGAGAGATATTCCGGGCAGAGCCATACTCAGCATACTCTGGCCCAGGTCCAGAGCCTCCCTGGGGCGTAACACTATGGGAGGATCCGACATGCGAGGGATGACCCATATGAGAGGAAGGACCCCCATGAGCAGGGGGCCGGCCATCGCTAGTAGAAAGCGTACGTTCACGCGCAACAGGGGCACGGTTCCTAGGGTTATGCTCTGGCTGAGACCTATCTCGGTCATAGCGGTAGCGATCATCATAGGCACCCACGCCAGGCTTCATTTGTGGCGCTCTTTCAGAACTATAGTCCGGTGTTATCGTAGGACGTCCAGATGCGCCCATTTCCTCGTGGCGATTTCCATACGCTTCTTCGGGCACCCGCCTCGGCTCATCTCCAGGTCTCGATATAGGAAACGCCTTGGGCTGACTACTGGGCCGGGAAGGTGGCAACAGAGGGGCCTGTGTTGGTAGCTGTGGCATGCTCATGCGCCCAGGGTCGCGGTTGTCGGCCGCTGGTGGAATTCCGCGTTGGTGATAGCTCTGAGATGTGCCGTTACTATACCGCTTAACATCAGGTGTGTATGCTGCAGAACGCGGTGATGCGTGGGTACTGCGGTTGGCGTCATATGAACGCGACTGGTCGGGAGTATGGGGGCGGCGATACTGCGGATGGTATTCTGACTGTTGCTGTTGCGGTTGCTGCGACTGCTGCTGAGCGGGAGGCCCAGAACGGTGCTGCATAATAGGCGACGCGTGGACACTAGGTGGATAGGCAGAGCCTTGAGAAGAAGGGCCTGGCACTGAGCCATAGTGTGCAGGAGGCAAGTGTCCGGACGATGCAGACTGCTTTGAATCGCGGCCAGCAGCTGACGCACCACCAAGCATAGCAGAAATAGACATGGAGCTTCCAGCGGGGGGTGCACGCTGCCCAAGAGCCGGCAAGTCGCGACCAACCATGTAGCTGGATGGTGGGGGAGGCGGCATGTTGCGACTTAGTGGCAAGACTGAAGACCCGGCTGGAAGTGAGGAAGAGCTATGATGGCGTGCGTGGGCGGAATTCAAAGGCGGGGCAGGCGGCAAAGCGGGCTGGTCGGGTGCATAGGACCGGACGCCGGTCGAAGTCGAGTAGAAGTTCGAAGACGCAGAACGTGCAGACTGGTCGGTGCTGTTTGGAGACCGGTTGGAATGAGAGTGAGACGGCGCTGGCGGCGGCGGCGGCTGTGATTGATACTGACTCGGAGCCGATTGCGGAGCGGCAGCAGCAGGAGATTGCGCAAATGAAGAGCGCGTGTAGGATCCCGACAGCGATTGGCTATGAGAATGCGGATGCGACAAGGACGGCGAAGGCGATGGCGACTGCTGCAAATGTTGGTGTGGCTGTGGTTGCAGGTGTGGCTGATTGAGAGGCTGAGACTGAAGCGACTGTTTTGGTTGTTGCTGCTGCTGGCTGTGGGGAGTCTCGAGCAATGGATGTGGCTGTTTTTGTGGCTGTTGCAGTTTTTCCTGCTGCTGTGATGACGCCGCCGACGGTGATGGTTTAGAGCCTCGCGAATGAACGGATTGGGAAGGATGGCGAGGCTGAGAAGACTGGGGAGGCTGTGACAGCGATGGCTGAGAAGGCTGAGAAAGCTGGGACTGAGACTGAAGAGAATCCATGATTGATGAGGAACTAAGAAAAAGCTCGGCCTTCTTGTTTGCTGTGCACTTTCCTCTTTCCTTTCCTCTTTCCTGTGCTTTTTTTTTTTTTAGCTCAAAGATTTTACACTTATTTGCTTGGGCATAACCAGGGCCAACGGTGAAGGCGGTGAAGGCGAAAGGCAAGGACAACAAGAAAGTGGGCAGCCGTACAAAGAGAAAAGTAAAGGGCCGAAGTTGTTCGTTCACGTGTTTTAGGCGGCAGAAAATAAGGAAGAAAAGAGGAAAAAAAAAAAGAGGGCCTAATAGAAAAGGTACTAAAGTTGATGGGAAAGCGGTGCGTGATAGTCTTGAATTGCTCAGAGAACGCAAACAAGGCTTTGTAAAAATAAAAGGCGGCATGCGACAGAGAAGACAAGGAGTAAAAGAGGAAGAAAGACAGTGGACAAGCCGGTTGCCAACCCCATCGAAACAATTTAGAAAGGAGGCGAACTCGTGATTGAATGGGCGTCCATTGAGTCGAGCTACGGAGAAAAGTGGAGAATATGTAGGATGAAAATGGTGGGTGAGCTACCACAAGGTACAGACAGGTACAACTCCTAATAAAGGCAACATTGCAAGTACAGGTACCTCCTTGTGTCCTTCTCTTGCTTTTGTCGTCCCTCCTTGTGGCGGGAAATGAGACAACAAAGCTTGTTTTAAGTGGGGGACTGCTGGCCTCTGCTGGATTAGGGTCACAACAACCCTTGCCATAAAAAAGAGCTAAACAGGCCCAGGGGGTTTCTTCTAATTTAGCCTAAAATCGACGAACAAGAAGGAAGCGGGGCGCGCCTGATCCAGGGAAAAATAGGGATTGCATTTATTCACTTGATTCATTGGCTACAAGTTTTTTTGGGGGGCCTTGTGCCCTGGTCCCTGCAGCCGCTCTATACAATATACTTCTCTGTTTACACGCTTAAAGCAGATGACATATGCATGTGCATATGCACGTTAGTGTTGGATTGGCGGGAGAGAAACGTCAGAAAATAAGAGCGAGCGAGAAACAAAGAACAATGGGATGTTCTTGGTGAGAATCGCTCGTCCCTGAAGGGGAATTTAGGACAGGCGTGTCTGCGTGTTGACAAGACTGGCCTCACCGATGACGGCCAGTTACGGGCCAGCTGCCTAAGGCGGTTGTGGTAATAGCTTAGGAGAATAAACCCCATTGAGGTCTTGCCTCTTCTGGGATGGCTTCGACTATCGTTATCTAGTCCGGCTTTGGTGCTGGATTGGATGATATGGGGAAGGAAGTGGATCCATTTTACCGTGGGGTTATATCCGTCCTATTTGTGAGTCTTTATTTTCAGGGCTTCATTTTTGATTTCTGTCTTTTTTATCTTTTGTCTTTCCTACTATTCTTCGGGCTTCCTCTGCTACCTTTTTTTGTTGCGATATTCTTCACTTTGCACGTTTCTATTTTCCTGTGATTTCTTGGTTATTGTCTTTTTTGCGGCCCTCCGATCCGGTCCCCGGCGCCTGATCCCTGTCTTAGTCTTTCCCTTCTCGTCATCGTCATCATGTCGCAAACCCTCACGATGGCCGCCGTGGCCGACTCGGTCAACGTCGAGGTAGAGCATCTGGACCGCAAGGCCAGCAAGTCCTCGGCCGACATCGAAATCCGAAATATATCCAATGCCAGCGCGGGTGGTGCTGGTGGCAGTGGTGGTGGGAGTGGTGGCGGTAAAAAAGCCCTAGCCCAGTTCCTCGATTCGGCTCGCCAGGCTACGGAAAAGGAGCACAGCATGACTTTGAAGCAAGGACTCAAGATGTACCCTAAGGCTATCCTTTGGAGTATGCTTATTTCCACGTGCATTGTCATGGAAGGCTATGACATCTGCCTCATCAACAACTTCTACGCCTTTGACCAGTTCAACCGCAAGTACGGCCAGCAGCTGCCTGACGGCACGTGGGAGGTGCCTGCGTCCTGGCAGGCTGGACTAAGCAACGGGGCTAATGTTGGCGAGCTGATTGGCCTATTGATAAACGGTTGGGCATCGGAGCGCTTTGGGTACCGTTACACCGTGATTACGTGCCTGGCGCTGATCTGTGCCTTCACGTCAATCTTCTTCACCGCACAAAACGTTGAGACGCTGCTGGTGGCCGAGATTCTGTGTGGTATTCCGTGGGGTGTGTTCCAGACCCTGACCATCACTTATGCTAGTGAGGTGTGTCCTGTAGCTATGCGTGGCTACTTGACTACTTATGTCAACTTCTGCTGGGGTCTGGGCCAGGAAATTGGGATTGGTGTGCTGATGAGCATGCTCAAGCGCGACGATGAGTGGTCATATCGCATCCCGTACGCGCTGCAGTGGATGTGGCCGGTGCCCCTGATGATTGGCATCTGGTTCGCTCCTGAGAGTCCGTGGTGGCTGGTGCGCAAGGGCCGGTTGGAAGAGGCCAAGCACTCGCTGGAGCGCTTGACTACCAAGACTGATGACACCGAGTTTGACGCTGACGAGACTGTTGCCATGATGGTGCACACACAGGCGCTCGAGTCACAGACCACACAAGGCGCTACGTACTGGGACTGCTTCAAGGGTACGGATCTGCGCCGCACCGAGATTGTTTGCATGGTTTGGGCTATTCAAAACCTCTCGGGCAACTCTTTCTCGAACTACTCGACGTATTTCCTCAAGCAAGCCGGCCTATCGGAGAACCTGTCGTATGCCTTTGCTCTAGGCCAGTACGGAATCAACATGGTTGGCGTCTTTGGCGCGTGGTTCATGATGAGCCTAGGCATTGGCCGTAGGTCGCTGTATCTGTACGGTCTATGTGGTCTTTGTCTGATGCTATTGGTGTTGGGCTTTCTGGGTCTGGCGCCAGAGACACACAAAAAGGAGGCGTCTTTGGCTACTGGCAGCATTATGCTGTGCTGGGCTATGATGTACCAACTTACGGTAGGCACGGTGTGCTATTCGTTGGTGTCGGAGATTTCGACGCGTCGTTTGCAGATCAAGACGGTTGTGCTGGGCCGTGTGTTATAGTGAGTGATGGCTGATGCAACTTCTCGAGTCAGAGTTGGTATGTGATATTTGATACTAACGTATTTCTACGTGATAGCATTCTGGTTGGCATTGTATGCAGTGTGTTGACCCCGTACATGATTAACCCTGGCGCATGGAACTGGAGCAACTTTGCTGGCTTCTTCTGGGTAAGCAGATATTGTCCGAGTGGTCCATCTATCCACCATGCTAACATCACGCTTAGGCTGGGGTTTGCTTCCTCTGTATCATCTACACATACTTCCGCGTGCCCGAACCTATGGGCCGTACATTTGGTGAACTTGATGTGCTCTTCCGCCAGAACATCCCGGCCCGCAAGTTTGCCGAAACCGAAGTCAACGTATTCGAGGAGAATATTGACACGAGCATCATTATCGACTCCTATGCCAACGCATCGCAAGTGTCACTGGAAAAGTCAGAAGCGGGCGTTCGTCGCCGTGCGGGCGTGAAAAAATAAACAAGCAACAGCTTGAAGAGGGCTGTATGTGGCTGATTTGTGAGTTGGATGTTTGTACATATACAAGTGAATATCTCGTCTTTGTTTCTCTTCTTAATGTCTTTTAACTCCCGATCGCTCCCGCATGCAGAATGAAAAAAAAAAGAAAAGCTTATAGGACAAAGTAATAAAAAAAAGAAAAGAAACGATGGCGGTCGTATGCTCATTCAGGGATAGAAGGTCCCAGCGTTGATGGCCCCATTTCCCTAGAAACATGGCTAGCAGTGTATGCCGATACACCACCACCATTCATGGAAATACACTATGCATCAGTATTTTGTCATCTCTGTGGCCCCGTCGGTACCATGGCCTCTCTTTCGCAAATCGCTGTTCCACTCGGCCACGAACTTGGTACAGCTGGGGAATAGATCCGAGGACGACTCGTCCTTGATGCAGCACTGAGACTATACGTTATTGCATGGTTAGTCATGGGAGTTGCATGAGAATAGGGGACAACGAAGGCGTTGTATGTGTTGTCTATGTGGCTTGCTTACCCAGGTGTAGCTGTACATGCAGCATGTATCGGACTGAGTGCTGAGCTCGTGCATATTGGAAGGGCATTGGGAAGGCTCAACCAAAGTGATTGACCCCGGCATGAGAACACCGGCACTGGCGCCAGTGACAGCGAGGAAGACGGAAGTGAAGACAGAGAAGTGCATGGCGGTCGGTATTGTTGGTTTTTCGCTGATTTGTCGTGGACTTGTGTCGTTGATGTGATGTCCTTTGCGGGCAGAGAGGTGTATGAAGTTAACAGATCGGTACGTATATATATAGTTGGACAAGTGAGAGAAACAAATGTGAAAGCTTAAGAAAAGAATGCACAGCAAATCCAGAGGGGCTTGGGAAAGATAGACAAGAGGAGATAATTAAGGACTAATAAGACAAGAGACGGACGAGAAGGTGCAGAACAAGAGCCGACTAGAAGCTTGCTCTGCTCTTCACATGCGTTCTCCTCCTGTCTTCTTATACTTGCTTTGTCCGTGCTCCGTCAACCGAGCCACCCGGCCTGAAATCGACCCGAAGGAGATAGAGAAGGGGCTCTATTACCATCTAAGAGCTGTGCGAGAACACTATTCTCTGACTTTCCTTGAAACAGCCCCCCCAATCCCGCTATGATGCACCAAAAGCCCACAGAGAGAAAGGGGCAAGGTCTCGTGTTGGCGCATTAGACTCAAGCACTAAACTCTAAGCTTGTCGGGCCCTCGATAGGTTTGCCGCCAGTCCAGGGTGGACAGGGGGTTTTACCACTACTACAGGCTTGGCTGTAGCTATAGACCCCCCTATTTTGGAGCACTAACCGCTAGCAGAACTAAGTTGCGGTGTAATTTGCAGTGCGGAGTTAAGCAACGCCCAGAATGCTAACGCCCCCAACTCCCCTAAAAAGGAACCAAAAACGGCACAAGGCCTGATCCGCGCCACGACAGTCGCGATAATTACGCTCCCCCTCCTTCCGTACACATGTTATTCATGCGTTCTGATAGCGGTGTTGTTGTATTAGTAAACATGCCAAACCTGCCCCTTGGCGGGTCTTTTTTTTCACCGAGAACATAGGGCCCCGGCACAAGAACTCTCAAATCATGCACTTGGCCTTGCCTGTCAACACCATTGTTGTTATCCCCTGGACCTCTTGGCGTTTGGGATATAATAAGCAACAAGATCTGTGCCATGAGAGTGGGTAGAGATGGGGTTTACTGCTCTACACTTTTATCAAGAAAAGTTCGGCAAAATATAACTATTAGAGCTCGGAATATCGGACAAAGTTAATGCAAAGACTTGGGGGTGGTGGGTGACTGGACGGGGCTGTATTTTTAACCTTTTTTTTATAGTTACTACTACTCAATATCCGGAGCTAAGCATCGTCTGGTTTGTGCCGAGTAAAAAGAAGAAATGCCTGCCCTGCATATATCAGAATACTAATGTATGTGAGCTAAGCAGGTTGTGTGCTTTAAGAAACTGTGAAGAGCATGCTCTACAAGGGTTCAGGCAGGCATGGCCTGGTAGGTGGATGGCCTGGCCTAGAGGATATGTGGTCTTTCTGTATTACTTACCAAGTCGGATTGGGAAATCCAGATTGCCGACTGTTAAAGTAGCCAGGCGTCTCATGAGCGAATAACGACTCTGCACTGAAGCATCCAAATTTCCTAGAAACACATTTAACCTGTTACGGACTATTCAGAGTGCTCGATCGTGCTGGGGGGCATGGATATGGGCTTGTTATGGAGAATGGAGAATCTATCCCCTATTAGGTAGAGCGTCGGCTAATACCATGGTGGTGAAGAAGCCTGAGAGGTTACCAACGCAATATGAAATTTAAATACGCACCAGGGCTAGGTGTGGCGTTGACATGCATTTATGTTTTAGTGTGGCGCCACGTCACGTGTCACAGGATACATACTTTGTTAGAACTGGCCTGGGACTCTGTTGTAGCATATATTATATTATTCGAGTTGATCGAGGACTAAGTTCTAAATCTCTTCACAACATCCTGTGCCACGTATCTACATCACGTATTTACCCGACGTTATTCCGAGTGGAGCTGGAATCTGCGCAACAGATTCTATTCCATGGAGATAACCCTCAAGAGCGTTCTGGATAGAATGTGTAAGAACTCGGCTTATCGGAGAAAAAAAAGGAGATTGCTATAAAAATAGGACATCAGGGATAGTTAAAATTTGAACGAGCTGGCTGGGATAAAAAGAATTCAGGACCAGTTTTGACATTCTCTATTCTAAGTAACTTATATTTATCCTTTGTTCCTAGCATCAGCTGATAAGCGCCGCTTATTATCAAATCACCCGAGACTTACCCGCACAATCCCACCAGAGGTTCTCTCATCACAGTCCAGCCAACAACTTCCGCAAGCATTGGAAAGCCCATGTGTTGCTTTGAAGCCACAAATATCACAAAGAAGAGGACCCAGATCCTGGTATAGCCTAGGAATCAACCTTCCCTAAAACAACGAGAAAATGCTGGCTGGTCTATGTCATTATTCGAGAACTTATGGCTAATGTTGCGACATGTTAATATCTATAGGTCTTAGTTCTACATGGAGATGGACTTGGCGTCAACCACATAGTGCCATTCTAGATATCCACCTAAGCTGTTCCGGATATGGGGTAGAATCTTCACGACAGTCGGCCCCTCATCTTTTCTAGCGACCACCGTCTTGTGCGTTGTAGGTGGGAAGTTGGTGTTTGCAGTACTGCTGCCCTGCTGCCCTGCTGCTATATTCATCTTCTTCTCAGTCTAACTTAGAGTGCGCTCCCACGCCCGGCACACCCCGTTTGCTCTTGAGAAGTCTGTCTTGTCCTGCGCCGATTCAAAGCTGGTAGCTTGGCATTACCCTAGCATCCACTCTGCGAACCTTGTAAGGACTTGGTGAAATTCGAGACGAAATAGCATCAACAGGTCATTGCCTTGGATTGAAGGTCCTCCAGGCTCTAGAATTTACTAATAGGTAAGTTCAATGGTATCGTAGGGGCCCTCTCTTTTTTTGCCAGTCTCATTTAGCCACAGCTATAGCCGCCTTGACTTCGATATTGGTAATACGCTTGCCGGGGATCAGTGATGCGGCTTCACTGTAGCAAGGAAGACTGGCAAATAGGCTCCTGTTTTCGGTGCTGGGGATGATCGTGAGATCTCTCATGCGGGGAATGTCCTTCATTTCGCGGAACGTATTAATTCCTGTCTGCGTATCGGAGTCAAGGCTGTCATAAAAAAAATATTTTTTCAGCCCCTCAGGCGACGTTTCACGCAAGCGGCAGAACGCGCGGAAAACCTCCGGCAATGCAAGTTTTCCTTCATGATCGGGCTCTAGGCTATTATGGCCAATTTAGACTGCAGCTGTGGAATGCGCAGCGTTAATAACAGCCCAGTCAAGCAAGCCGCCAGCATAGTATGGGAACGCGACCCTGATATCGGTGAAGGTGTCAGTGCCGTTGAGAACCTCATATCCTCGGTTCTGAAGCACGCCAGGCCAAACAGCCGGGAGTGACACAAGAACAGGGGCTAGGAGGGAGGGAAAGTACAGGGTTTTAAAAGCTGTACGAGAAGCGAGATAAAGAGAAGGGAAGAGTGAAGAGCAGAGATATTGAGAGCCTAGAACCTGAAGGTATCTACGATCTTTACAAACTTTCCCATATTCCGAATTTCATTCATCTCCCTGTGTGCTGCGCGCTTCGTATATTCACGGAATACGGTCCACGCATACCCATTCATCGTCACATATTCCGGCCATGCCACTGAACCTTTCTGCGGAGCTGGAGAAAATGTACGGCTTTTCGATGCAAACCACCAAGCGCTGGTAGATGGCCAATGCACTATCGCGGCTCTCCGTGCATACAATATAGTGTGAACTATACACGATGCTTCCTCTGAGTGTAGAAAGATGTAGGTCGTAGTGGTTGCGCCAAAGGGGTAGGAAGGGTCAGTAGCAACAGGGTCATACATGTCATTTAAATCATCACCATGTTATGGACTGACGATGTGCTTGGTAATGCTCTCATATGCGTCATAGACCAGGGTGTCACTAGCCCCTGTCGTTAATGGTGAGGGTTTTATAAGCTTCCGAACAGATGTTGGGGATGGTAGCACTTGCGTCGGTTTCCACGCAGTGACGGCATTGGCATTGATGAAGCAACCTGCATTAATGATGGAATCGGCGTCGATAAAGGGGCCGGAATTAACAGTAGGAATGGCGTTAATGACGCTGAGGATACTGGTGGGATCTGGACTTGCTATGCCCGATGTTCATGTCCTCTAGCCCGTCCTCGAATCACTCTCCTGTTTGCTTATTATATGCCACACGGGACGGGGCATAGTATCATGACCCAAGTATCGATGGCACAACAGCCCGAGTATTATTAGGGCTCTTTAAGAGGGAGAGGCTTCTGAATACTTGAGCCACTACTTGGAGAAGGGCATTTTCCGGAGCCATATGTTTATCTGCCATGATTGTTTATAGAAACAGGGTATGAAGATCACTCATAAACTTCTATGAGCGCCCGGAAACCCAGGTAGCAACACCAGGGCTTCATTTTTTTCCCGAAAGAAAAGTGAAATTGAAGCTGGAGGCTGACTTAATAGCTCATCTACTAGCATCAGGAAGCTTAGGGAATTGCCACGCCCCATCCCATGTATGTCCGAAGAGTGAAAACTAGTCTGTGTGTTTCGTTTCTATTCAACAAACAAAGACAGAACATAGCTTTCACGGCACAGAGAGCAAAGAAATGCTGGAGCATGTGATCTTCTGTCGAGGATATCACGACGAACTTTGTGCATATTGTTTTTGATATACTTGGTGAGGAAAATGAATGCTCATCTAGGCTATTGGTGTTGGTGGGGACTTTCCGATGTCCGTGACTTGAGTATGCTTAGGGCTGCCATCACAAGAAAAGCAAGCTGCTTCTCTGTCCATTAGTTGAACTGATAGATGCATTGATGGACAATGATTGGGATGCCTATGGATGGCCTAGAGTCCACCGGGTGTGGCTACTGTCTGTTTCTTAGCCCTGGCCATTTTGACAGGTAGGAATTGCACTGGCAAGCGAAAAAAGCGAGAGAAGAATATTATATATATAGATAGCAAGCGAGCATCCATGCCCGCCCATCCTTGTTGTGATAGACCTGGTGGCGCTGTAGTGCATTCATTATAAGGTGCCAATAATCCGTGAAAAGCTTTGTCCAAAGGGACTGAACAAGGATGAGGAATATAACTCACCAAAAGATCAAAAAGCATTACTCCTACCAAGGTGGTTCCTTCGTGGTGGCAGTTCTAGGCTCCGCACACTGTACCGACCCCCGTAGACATTGAATAGATCTAAGCTCAAGTGTAGAGAGTCTAGGGCTCTCCCAGTAGCGAAGTTCCGCTGCTTCGAGCATAGCACTCCAGAGAGCGAGTCCCGTTTCTAGCGACCTGCCCAAATTGTGAGCCTGTTAGTAGGTGGGAGGGGGGAGCGCAGGGAAACAACGAGAAAAGTGAGGGGTGGGTGTATAAACCCTTAAGAACGGCATGATAGACTCTTGAGCTGAAATTATACTACGGCCATGGCTGTTAATGTTGCTATATTTATCCTCTTCCTAGCCTAACTAATACTTCGAGTCCGGTACGCTCCGTTCCGTCCTTGGAGGTCAGCTTTTTCTAGCACCAACTTGAGATCCCGTTCCAAGACGCTCTGCGAGGCATCAAGTAGGTCTAACTGATATCCATCCTCTTCTCTGACAAATCCCCTAGAAAGAACCTTACGAGGAGTAGGTGAACTGGAGAAGGTCGTAGTGGCCGTTTCTCTCGGCCCAGTCCCAAACGTCAGAAGCTGTGAGCGAGTTGACCTTAATCTCGCTAATATCCTTGCTAGGGACCAGTGATTTGGCATCAGTGTAATAGCCAAGGTTGGTGAATTTATCCCAGCTATCGTCACTAGGGGTAACCGTGAAGCTGTCATCGTCGGTTTTGCCATTCGCCGTGCGGTAGCTAGAGATTACCGCCTGTGTGTTAGAGTCAAGACTGTCAAAAGCCACCCGGTTGATCTGGCCAGGCGAGGTGTCGCGCAAGCCGCATACTGCGCTGAAGATCTGAGATAGTTTGAGCTTCTTTTCACTATCGGGCTCTTCGCTGTTATTGGCGATGTAGATTGTAGCCACAGCATCCTCCTTGTCAATGGCAATCTTGTTCACAACATGGCCAGGCCAGCGCGCAGTCATGAGACTGATGGGGGTGTAGGCGTTGTCGACGCTGTAAGTGACCCGATATTCGTGGTCTTCAAGTACTCCAGCCTGGACACCTAGAGCGGGCAAGAGCAGAGAGGCGAGGAGGGAGAAAGAACGCATGGTTTCTGAGTGTTGTAAAAGAAGTGGGATAGAGTGACGAGGAGTGTGAAGGAGTGAAAAGCGCGAGTTGGAAGGGATGAAGATGAAGTTGAGGTTGGGTGAAGAGAAGAGATGTCATAAGCTCAAGACCTCGAGATTCCTGCCTGCTATTTAAACATTTCCTCCCTCTGAACTTTGTCTCCACGCATCTGCGCTTCTCTACGCTAGCCGCACCACCGAATTCCCTTGCACGATCAATGAAGACGCGCAGCTTTCCGATTCAGACCGCCGACCTACCAGCTGATGGCTTATGCACACTTGCGGCTACTCCGTACATGCGATATGGGGTAAAGTGCTAGCACGATGCTACTTTACTGCTGAAGATGCTCAAGCTAATGCACGATGAATACGTAATGAAATTAAAGGAAGCTCCTATAGCCATGGAGAGAGGCATCAAATCCGTGTGGGGCCGCTTCACACAAGGCCCCGCACGGGCCTGTGGCCGGCGTTGCAACGGCTAGGGTTATACATCCGACAACCCTAACGAGGATCACAGACCACAGCATAACCTTGAAAGCAAGACCGCAACGGACATTCGGAACGTTAATTCTTATGCATTGCATACATCAAGCCGAAGCAAAGACCACGACGTGGCGGCGGCGGCCAGCTGATATCTTTTTTACCCTGTTGATATTTAGGGCCGTCTGTGGCCTAATTTCTCGCTTACCCTCATTTATAGGAATTGTCAATATTTTGAGGGTTTATTTGACATAACAACGTGTTAGTAAATTAAGCATTTACTGAAATCAGCAATATCAAAAGAAGACTAGGTTGACTGGGGCCTAATGAATGAGGAGGTTTTTAATGCCCCCAATCTAGCCTGCAGCTCTGCGCTTTAGTCATGATGGTACAGAGAAAGAAAGATGTCAACAGGCGAAGAAAATCCAAAGCATCCTGCCTCTAGTTCTGTGTCGACTCGACATGCCCCCCATTTGGGTTGGCTGGGTTGATTTCCCTGCTGTATGTTTGCGAGGCCTACCTTCTATGAGGCGCTTTCTCACAAAGCTTATCGAAAGCCTCGTGCGAGTCTCCATGGGCAACAGAAGTCCTGGCTTATCACGGCTTGGAACTTGACAGGCAGCGCATCTGGGCGTCGTTTTGGCTGAGATGTGCATGGTAATGTCCAAAGTCGCCAAGTCTAGACTGTGCTGGCCAGTGTGTCTTGGTGTAGCCTTTTATCTAATTCACACTGAATTGCTTCAGGCTGTTCATGGCTACTAAATCTTTGGACTGCTGTCTTCTATCTAGTCACTGAAGCTACCTCTGAATGCGCCGTCCTTCCCGGCATCTCTCTGCCACTAGAAATGATCGTTTAGTACTAGAGGACTTTTACCCTTCCTTGCAACTAGCCGGCCAAGGCTAGCTAGTCAGCTGTTTTGTCGTCCGAGACTGCGATGTATCTTGGGACCTAGAACACTCTACTGACTAGAGATTCCAGTGCACAGCCGTCTGGTCTATATTATATGTCCATATTTTTGTTATATCCTGGCAGATTATGGCTAGGCTTGGAAACTTGCAAGTATTCCTTCTGTCTTGCTTTCGGCGTGGCGCTGTAGCACTACGTAAGACCTCACCACTTGCATTGTAGTGCTCAATGAAAACGCCAGGCTGGTTACTGAAGGCAGAAATCCCCAGGCTTGGCACCATAAGCCGATGAATTATTTTTCTACCTTTCT
This sequence comes from Ceratocystis huliohia, assembly GCA_038382965.1. Lineage (NCBI taxonomy): Eukaryota > Fungi > Ascomycota > Sordariomycetes > Microascales > Ceratocystidaceae > Ceratocystis > Ceratocystis huliohia. The sequence goes on along the minus strand of JAXCEX010000065.1, from coordinate 56,641 downwards.
GGAGAATGCTTCTCCTTTCCCGCAGTTGGGCCCGTTTTGCGCAGGCCGTCGAAGTGCGCCGTAACAAGGCCGATTCCTTGTTTTGGAGGCATGTACTATCATCTTGATTATCCGGCGGCGTGACATCCTTTGCTCCCATCTTGCCTATAAGCTAAGGAGCTATCCTCTGACTCGCTCTTGCTATATGGGCATAGGTTAAATGCTTATAAGGTATCGTCCTTTTATTTCTAGCCATAGTTTACGCTTGTGGGTGCTAAGGCCTAGTACTCGTCCTCTACACACGGGAAATGTGCTGCCCTTGCTCTGCTAGTTCTACCATGTCTAAATCCTGCTGACGGGAACTAAGGCTAGCAAGGCCATGTTTCTAGTTTATGTTAGAGCTGTTGACCTCATGTGCTATTCCAGTTGCAGTGCTACGATTATGCCTTGAGTGTTTGGTTGTTTTGGTAGATTGCTAATCTCGAAGCGTGTTGGGTGTTCTCTGCTGCCACGCTCACTCGATCTTCGCAACAAAACACCCAAGAACCCCTCTGAGACATGTGTGTGTCAGTCCGATGAGCCCTATATTTAGGGCCTGATTTGTTCCTCAGGTCTTTCTAGGGTTTTGCCGTCCCTACGAGGAACTTTCTCACAAACCTTACTGACAGCCTCACGACATTGCTTCGGCACTTCCATAGCCGACAGAAATCCCTTGGATAACCGCACCCTCGAACTTGGCAATGTATTTTAGAATATTCCTCGTCGAGCTGCATGTGGCATTGCTTAAGCTTACTATGTATAGGGCATGAGCATGCTTAATGTGATCGAGACTGCGCTTTGATGCGACCTTTTCATCTACCCCATGTGGAATGGCGTCGGGGGTCTAAGTAGCTCTTTAAGGCAACTGATTTGTAGGTGACCCAAGTACAGCTATACTACGTTCTGCAGTCATCTGTCTAGCAGGTCGATGTGTGCTCTGACATCCCTTCTTGTCTAGTTCCTCCTCCAGGTTCTGATAGCTGAGGCAGGGGCTTAGCTATGTCTCTGATCGGGAGTGGAATGATGGCCTTTGCCTTGTCTATAACACACCATTTGTCTTCATCGCGCGTAAACTGCGGGCTCTAGTGCATGCTGATGTCCGTATTCTGCAATGCTGACTTGATCATAGAGCTTTGACAAAAGAATGTCGCTTAATTTCAAGCTGACCTGTCATCCCGCCTCTATTATGTAGTCACCAGAGAGGAAAGAAAAGGAAAAGAAACAAAATAAGCGGTGGTGCTATAAACCGAGAACTCCATGAAACCGGCACAGGAACAACTCTTGAAATTGTCTGCTTGTTGGGAGTTGAACTTGTAGTTATCGCTGTCTACAAGAATCTGCTTGTTGAGGAGCTTTCTTTTGTTTGCTTGTATTATTTAATGTCCGCCAGCTGGTTTTCCACAGCAATACGATGACATGCTCTAGATGGAAGCAGCTTCGATGATGCCGTCTTCCAACGCCACTTCTAGGCAGTCAGCTGTTGCGGATAAACGTTAACCCCAAGGATCTCCTGTGACTTTTAAGAGGCTGCAAAGCCGGCCACGAGGCTTTTCCGCCAGACGTTACCCGAGGGCTTCCCCGCTGGGTAAGGTTCCAGGATTGGTTGACTGGTGTTTTCGGCTTATGGCACTCTGTGTAAAGTAACCTAGTCTAAGAGGCCAGCAGCTGTCAGCCCAGGGTATTGGCCCTGGCGGAGTACGTTGCCCAGCAAAGCAACCGCCACGGCCTTAATTAGCTTCTAGCAGTTAGGAGCAAGGGACCTCGCAACCTTTGCCCAGAGCCCCTCGACATCTCCTTCCGCATCTGACCTCTTTTCGTTTTCCTCACAAGAAGTGCTGTGTGTAAAAGCAGACTGTTTTTGCCACCTCTGCTAAAGGTGCTTGAGGCTCTGAAGTAGTACACTAGCTATATATCTTGCCGTCTTCGTGTCTTTCAGTAGCTTGTCCACAAAGCCCTGGCTCTACGGTCTGAGTAGAGTCTTGCACGTACACCAGTGTCCTCGTTCTTTTAGCTGGTTGCACTAGATGTACTCGCGTGGACACCCATGATGTTTGGCTCAGTAGCTTTTAGCCTCGGTGCCTTGTGCATTTCCATTTTTGCAGGAAGGACTTTGCATAGCCTCATTACGAATGGGCATGTACTATGGTCCTCATAGAATGTGCTCTTTCTCCAGTGCGTGTCAGCCCTCCATGCGCCTGTCGCCAAAAGTGTCTTGCCTAGCGCGAGCGCCCGGGCTGCGTTTAGCATGCATGTTGAATCTACTCCCTTATAGTGCCCAGTCGGATATCTCAGGCCATTAGCCACTTGGTTGATGCTCGCTAGAGCTTTTCCGATGTGCGCGTTGAAGAGGGGGTCAGCATCTAGGTGAAGCCCCAGCCATCGCATTGACTTCTCTGCTGGCGTGGGCTTGATTACGTCTAGTTCTTTCACTATAACGGACGGATTATCAGCGACCTTCCTCTTGCCCTCAATGTGTAGGTTATGGTCTAATACATTATGTAGCGTCCATGTTTTCGCCATCTTCATCATTGCTTCGATGTTCTAGGAGTTATTCTTCAAAGATTTGTCACTGTCAGTTCTCCGCAGTCTACATACCCCAGGAGTAAACATGGGCCTTGCGGGAGAGATCCCGCCTACTTGCGTCATTGTCCAGTCTTCTTCCAAGCGTAGGCGGGCGGGCGGTCCATCCCTCCATGAGATTCCCGACCCATCGAAACAGCTCGGTTGACCATCGACTTTTCGTCAGCTTCTGCTCCATCCTCGCTGGGTCGACTGCATCACGTGCTCCTTGCAATCCGAAAGTTATGATAGGGGTATCCTTCTTCCGTCATTGTGCATCTTCTATCCTCCCACGTAGTTCAATGAGTAAATCTGTGACTGCCCTCCTTGGCACTGCGGAGATGTAGTTCCTTGGAATGCCTTTTTTTCTCGGCTGCTTCTTCTGTAAGCCTTCTGGAGACCCTTTCCTAGGGTGAGCAGGAGCGATATGAGACGATGCAATCGTGGCTCGTTGCGTGGGCGCCCTGGCTTTGAAATCACTGCAAGGTCGGCCCTGTTGAAATTACCTGTGTGGTGTCCGCTCTCTAAACATAGATTGTACAATCTAACTATCGTGTCGCCTAGCGGTTCCCACGCACGTTCATGGACTTCGTTAGAGATGCAATCTGTTTGCTGGAGCCATGTTAGAAGGCCCCTCTGCTTTCGCTTCATCACATGTAAGTGGTAGCCATTTGCTTTTAGGTTGGGCCCTTGAAAGTGCCACTCCTTTCTGCAATAGTGGGATGCACTTGTCCGTCTTGGCGGTTGCCCATTTGACTGCAAAAGACACCCTTCGATTCCCATTAGGTCTTTTTTAGCTTCAGCGGTCTCCCGCCGTTTGTGCTGTTTCCCATGTTCGGCCTTCTTCTCGCTGTTTGCGGGCTGCCTACGATGGTCTGTTCTTGTGTTTCTCATTCGGGCGTTCAGTCCTTTGTACTCGTTAGTCTACTATATTTTGAGCATGATGGTAGAGGGCGTTTTTGGTGTCGACGCCTCGAGTGTCCTCTCAACTATTGTGGCCAATCCCTAGGCTAGGAGCTCTGTCTTGTCTAGCCCGCCGTTATTGCTTTCTAGAGCCTTTTCCAGCATGTTCACTTCTTATTTGCACTCTGCAACAAAACTATACAATTTTACCCGTCTCAGCCTCTCTTTGGTCTCGGGACTTCCCCGGGGCGCCTTTGCCCCTACCGTGACTTGCAGGGCCTCGTGGTCACTGGTGCTACCTGGCATGACTTTCATGCTGGCCACCCATTTACCCACCGTGGCTTGTGGCGCAACGACTAAGTCAACAACCCTAATGGCTCTGTGTGCATTTTTATCTCTTTTGTTAAGGGCGGCTAGGTTAGCTGCGGTCAGCCAGCTTTCCAAGATATTTCTATGTCCCGTGGTGGGCATTAAGATCACCTAGTGCTATCCATGTGTTGTCTTTCTCGGTTTGCATAGGGCCGCATGTATTTTAGAAGGCCCTTCATTCTATCCTTATGTGGGCACAGGGACCTCCCCACCCAGGACGTAGAAGTCCAGCCGGCCAGTGATGCGCACATGTGTGCTTGGGTTCACTTCCTGCTTTGAGAACTCTCTCGGCGGGCCTCCAAAGTCTTTGCAAACTCGCAGCTAGCTGGTGGTCGTTTCCTCGTCGGTTGCAGGTCCCCGGACGAAGGCTTGGGCTTTTTGCGCATCCTCCCCCTGCCGGGGAGTCTCGAAGCTGTTCTTTCTTTCAGCGACACGAGTGCGCTGGCCGGCTTGGCGATCGCCGCGTATGACTGCCTGGCGATAGTCGCATCCAGTCTTTTGGCAGGGGGCTTGGTTGTTTCCGGGCTCTCTTTGTCGCCTCTTTTTTCTTATTTCCGGCGGCATCTGGGGCGAAGCGTCCTTGCTGCAATTTCAGAAGCATTGCTCTGAACTTGGCGGAGACACGACTGGCCAGTTTCTTTGCATTTGCATAGTTGGGAAGGGCTTTTTTCTCTTGGCTAGCTGGAGGTATGCACTCCCCTCAGTTCCGTCTGTTTCCTTTCCATGGCTGTCAACTTGCGGGCCATAGCGATAGCAAGGTTACGCTCCCGCTTGGCGGGCGTGTTCCTTGATGTTTTCCTCGTGGCGTCTTGCAGTGCCTTGGCCTTCTTCTCAGGCTCCCGGCTTCCCCTTGCCCCGCAGTGGAAAATTTCTCTTTTTTGCTCCAGCCCCATGGGTTCAGTAACGTTGGTAATTTCCTAATTGACGACCTCGCTGGCCGTGTTGATGTGTTATTCGCACTGTCCTCAATCCGAGGACGAGCCAGCCCTGGTGCAACCTACTCATCTTCGTTGTAGAATGTATAGTCAAGGGCTAGCTAGGACTGTTGTCTGTTCCTAGAGCTGAAGTTTTGAACTGAATTGAGTTTACCTAGCGTCTACGAGGATCACAGAAATCAAACAACGCCCGATGGCGACCGGACAGAATCATCCCTCTGAAGGTAGCACGTGAATTTTGACCAGCAAAGCGCCTTGTTGCTTGTTTCCGCGCTATCGCGGCTACAGTGCCACAATAACAAAAAAGGAGGGACAGGAAATACAAGAAAGACTAGAGTCGAAGTTTTCCGTATTGTTGTTGTATTTTTAACTTTTACCTTTTCCGTTTTGTTATTGCATGATTTTGTTATTTTGCGACGTATGTTCGTATTTTCGTATTGTTGTTATTTGATTACTCCATGTAGTCCCCTAAGCGTATTTTCGCATAACCCTAGCTAATGGTCTATAAATAGCATATAATAAGGGTTAAACAGCAAACATCCCTGTCAGTCGCCATTAATGCCTCTCCCAGTATGCGAGTCCTCAATAGTGTAGTGGTGATCATACCTGCTTGTCACGCAGGTGACCTGGGTTCGATTCCCAGTTGGGGAGACGTGAAGACGATTGCGTTAATTTTGTGTGCCCTTCGTTTTTTCCTGGGTATCTTTTTTTGTTCCCCTGGACAAATACCCGTTGGGTGGCTATGATCAAGAGACAGGCACGCAATTTTTTTTTGGGTGGGAGCATAGACGACAATCAGGGGACATGGTCAGTGTAAGCAAAAACGAAAAAAAAGAAAAAAAAATAACCCCACAATTCGTAGAAGGTAATGCAAATATATTTATTGTTCGTCGGTTAAATGACAGCCTGTCAGAATATACTCGCCGGTTTGCCCAGGCCACAGGCTGGCCGGAGACGAAACAGCCCTAAAGGACCACCGTCTCGGGGTTAAGTGTCCTTTGAAGAAATTTCCGAGCAGAAGAAACAAAACCCCCAAGGCTTCCAAAATCCTACGGCCTTACGAGGAGTAGGTAAAGTAAAGAGCGTCATAAGGGCCGTCTCTATCAGCCCAATCCCACAATTTCTCAGCCACCATCGCCTTGATCTTAATACTGCCGATACTCTTGCCGGGATTCACCGATAGAGCCTTGCTGTAGTAATGGAGGTCGGCAAACTCTCCCCAGCCGCTAGTGCTGGGGGTAAACTCGATATCCTGCTTGAGATCTATTCCTTTCCTCTGGCGGTATGAATTGATTTTCTTCTGCGTGGTAGAGTCAAGATCGTCAAAAACCAGCAGGTCCAGATCACCAGGTGAGGTATTGCGCAAGGAGCAGACCTCTTTAAAGATCTCCGCTAGCGAAAGCTTTTTGTTATGTCTGGACTCGTTGCTATTCTCGGCAACGTAGATTACAGCCATGGATTCCTCTTTGTCAATGGAAATCGAGTTCAGCATGAAGTCGGGGTAGTACGGGGACTGGATGTTTATGCTAGCGGTGGAGTCATCCTCGTCATAAGAGACTTGATAGCCATGGTCTTCAAGGTTGCCGGCCTGCACGCCTAGGAGCGGCAGGAGAAGAGAGGCGAGGAGGGCGAAAGAGCGCATGGCTTAAGAGGCAGCACGAAAAGTAGGATGTGGAGAGAAGGGTGAAGAGCGCGATTGAAGCAGAAGTGGAGTGAAGTGAAGAGCATACATCCCAAGAACCTAGGTCCTGGAGGACGTCTGCCCGCTATTTAAGCCTTTCCGTCCTCCTAGCTTCGCTTCCATCTTGCGCCGCCGCTTTGCGCTTTGTATATTCGCATAGGCCAATTATGCGCATCTCTTGATTTAAACGCCGGTCGTGTCACTCAATTTCCCTACGCAGCCAGTGATATCTAGCTTCCCAATTCGGATCACTGGCCTACCAACCGTTGGCCTATGCACGATCGCGGCCACTCCGTGCTTGCAATATGGAGTGGAATGTTAGCAGATGATGATGTGTCTCGGCTAGAAATGCCTGGGGCGATGCGTTAAAGAAACGTAATGGAATTATCATGGGCTACGACACCACCACGGGGAAAAGTGACAAACCCGTATGGGGCCGTTTTGCACGGAGCTTGACATGGGCCTCAAGTCACTCTTCAAGAGATTAGGACTGTGCACACGAGAACCCTAACATACGGTGTAACCTTCCCATACGGCTGTCGTAGCCTACGAGAGGGATCTCAGAGCATCATTTTCAACCCCACATTTTCCATCAATTTGGTGATCAAACGTCGTATTTCTTCAAAGCATCCATGGCTCAACATACCTGATGAGCCCAGTTCAAAGGGTTAGCCGGGCCCTTGCGGCTCCCTGTACCCACAGGGTCGATTACACATGCCCTTTTTTACTTTCTGTTGTGCTCGCGATTAGTCTTAGTCTCTCTTAGAATCAAGGTACAAACCAGGTACAGGTCTCCGAGCAGGTACTTCCAAGCCACATACCCTACACCGAGACCAAGAGACTTAGCAGCCAGCCACAACCGTCTAGCTTGTGCTGTAGAAGCAGCGTATCCCTTATTTTTTCAACAGACCCTGTTGTCAAGCCTGCGCATTGTTTCTTTTGTTGCCTTTCTAGGCTTGCTTCTAGACTCCGTTCAGAGCTCCTGCATCAGGCAGTCTCACATTTTGTGTTTTTTTTTCGATGGAACCTAGACTGCCGTAACAGGGTTCCCGAGGGGCAATAAAGGATCTCGCAGGGAACGTTATGGTGACACTAAAGATGGCCCTAGGGAAGAAGACACTTGAGCTGACGCACAAACAGGGTCGCTGTTGGGTCGCCGGACATTCTAGTGTGGCACAAGAAAGCAAAAAGAGCAACACAAGCAAAGGAAGCCAGCGTAAGAGAGATTAGACTAGGGAGTACAGCATACAAACACAGGTGAACACAAACACACAAAAATACAGAAACACACAAACAGGTGGCTGCGTTGCACTAGGAACCACGGCGCCTTCTGAGGGCTGCCGTTGGCTGGGCTCCTGTGTCTATACAGGCTGTCTAGAACAACATACAGCAAGCTGTCTTGCGGCCGACAGGCTAGCTGTCTCAGCTTAATCTCCGGAGCTGCAAGAGGCCTAGGACTCTGAGGCCAAGCTGTGTTCGCCTCTACCAAGCGAGACTATTTGAACGAGCTCTGGTCCGCGTTGCTTTTGCTCTTGTTGCTGTTGTCTTTCGCCGCACACCTACAATCCACCAGCCAGTTCCACGCATTGCGCTCTTCTTATTCTTCTCTCTCTCCCAAGCCTTTTGCTTTTCTCACGCAACCATGCGCTCCTCCGCTCCTGCTCTGCTGGCCTTTGCTGCCGCCACCCTTGCCAAAACTGATCTGGCTGGCTGCTCTAGCTACACTACTACCATGATTGATGCTGACGGCACGCCGTATGCCAGTGTCGTGTGGTATGTACCTGGCTCGCTTGAGGTGTGCTCCATCGTGGACTGCGGTGGTGGCCGTGTACCGGCTAACCAGGCCCCTGGCTGCCCTGGGTACACGGGATCGGCTGTCGTCTCGACCCAGTTTTTGACGGCCTTGCCAACGGATGCCAGCATTGTGGCTACTAGCGCGGCTACGGAGATTTCTCAAGCTACTGGTACTCCTACTGCTATTATTAGCGCCTCCGATAGCGCTAGTAGTAAGTTTTTCCGTCTTCTTCTTTTCCCTCTTTAAAACGTAGACTAACACTTCTGTAGACACTGCTACTGCCATGAGCTCTCTGACTGCAACGGCTACTGACACTGCCGCTTCTACTGCTCTGGCTTCTACTACCGGTTCGGACACCTTGACCGTCTCCACCACCGACTCCGTCACTACCACATCGCTTCCTTTCACCACCACCACCACCACCTCCTCCTCCTCCTCCTCCACTAGCAGCTCCAGCACCTCCTCCACCAGCACCTCTACAACGCGCTCGTCAACTAGCACTACGTCGTCAACGACCTCGAGAACCACGACGCTCTCAACTAGTATGACATCGACTACCACGCGTTCTACCACCTCGCGCTCGGCCACTTCCTCTGCGTCGGCATCGTCGACTAGCGACCCTGAATCGGGAGCTGCTGGAACTACTAACGGTATCATGAGTGCTATTGCCGCCGGTGTGGCCGCCGCGGCTGTTATCCTGGCCTGAACTGTGTTCCCTGTTGATTGCTATTTGTTCCTGCTGTAGATAATCCTCAGCCCTTCTCCTATCTGGGCTGTCCGTGTGTTATGGCACCGTAGTTTATTAATTCCAGTTATTAACCCTGTGTATATATACCCGCTGTTTTCGTTCCTCCTAGTAGCATAAACAAAAAGAAAGATAACATCAAAAAACACAACCCATTTCTCTTGCAAGGCAGCTAGCTAAGCTTGTCTCTGCTTCTCACCACTCGCTCATCTGCTCGCCATGCACCGCAAATGTCGATGATGCATCGACCGGGATGCCCGCCTCCAGGATCTTCCATGTCTCGCCATTGTCGTCCGACCCCAGTGCCGTAATAATGCTTCCATAGCGCTGGAAGAAGATCCGCTGGTGTGCCGGAGCTGACCGTAGCCGAACCACCGCGACATCTGACCCGGGAATCACCACGGGGTAGAGCGGCTCGGTCGCGTGTGCCTCGCCGTGGACAATGCTTGTCAAGGTTAGCTTGTTCTCGTCTGAAACAGCCACCACGCGCGTCTCTTCGCCGTCCCAGGCCACAGCAGCCAGCGAGGCAATGAGAGAGTAGTAGCCATTGATGGCAAGTTCGCCTGTTGGATGTAGACACGACATGACGTTAGTTAACCCTTCCTAAACCAAGACCCTAATCCGTCACTGGAAACCCTATGGATGCCATCAAGAACCCTAATGACGCACACTTCTGTACCCCACGTTTTCTCGCGCACAATTGACTGACCTTTGGTGTGTGCACTGGCTTCATCTAAAAGCAGCTGAGTAGGCATTAAGCTAGCCTGTTGGTAGTATAGATAAACACTGCTGGCGTCTAGGCCCTGGTAGGGCGTAACGGCCAGGCCAGTGCCAGGAGAGGCGGCAGGGAATTCCGAGCGTTTCTCCCAGGAAGCAAAGTCATCTCCACGCTGCACTAGCTCGACGATTTTATTACTGCGGTCTTGGAAGTAGATGCGCATGATGGCAGGAGACTTGGCATGGTAGCCGACTGCGGCAACCTTGGAGTAGGGTGCGGCCTCATGGTTTTCCTTAGTTAGAGGACCATAGTACCAGGTATTGTTGCCGGAGCTTCCTCTCTATGGTGGGATGCCTGTTAGCTCAGGGTTGTTTGTGCAATTTCTGGAAGCAAAAGAGAGATACTTACTTCGACTATGGTGTTTTCCGGACCAATGAAGTACACGCGGATCTGTCGGAAAAGGTGTTAGCGCTAGGGGTTTAGAAGGGCTCTTCTAGCTGGCTCTGCATACCTCTTTGCCGTTGTTCCAGGTAATAGCTGCGATGCCGGTGTTGAGCTTCGCTTTGCCTACAATATCGTTCTTACGCTCGTTCCAGCCCTTGCCAGTGTCATAGAAGCTTTGGCGAATGTAGCCATCCATGTCTTGGTAGAAGACGCGGATGTGGTCGCCGTTATCATCCTGGTAGGAGATGGCGGCTAGTGGTGTGCGGTTGAGGATGGGGGCCATTGTGTGTGAGTGTGAGCGTGTGAGCGTGTGTACGTGTGGGTGTGCGTGTGTGTGTGTGTGTAAGAATCAGAGAAGCAAATGACAAGACGACGTGTCCCGAAATAAATAAAAGCGAAGAAACTGGGCCAAGTAGTGGGTGGTGTGGCTGTACGGGAAACGTATGTATATATGTCAAGCTTGGTCCGTTGCTAGAAAGCTCAGCCTCAGGCTCGCAAGCTCACAGCAGAGTCCGGTTCCTTCTTTGGGACGTGGCCAAGCCGATAGGAGTAATAATTTTAAGAGAAGCCAATGCCGACAATAAGAGCCAAAGGCCGAGATAAAGCCACGGGAGGAGGGCTCGCACTACTGGCTGCGATGTACCGCAGATTTCTGTTTTTTTAGCTGCCCAATTTTCATCGCCTCCTCATTCCTAGCTCTGTTCGTGATGTTTGCGACCTCTCTTCTCAGCCTTTGCATTCCATGCTGTGCTGAAGAGTTTCCCTTGACGCTTTAGAGGCTTGTTTTCGGAGACAAGCCGGAGATTCCTCTACAGACCCTAATCCGAGGGGGGTTGCATTTTAGCCACGCCAGGGTTACTGTCCAGCTTTTTAGCGCTCTCCGTCTTTCGGCTTCCTTCTCCTCTTCGCTTAGCATTTCCGTCTCAGTTGATAAGAACAAACAAATAGAAGCGATAAGCCTTCCGTTACAGCGAGCTTGGCAAGCAGCTTTGGGGAACCTTCCCCTCGACCTAACAAGAGCGAATTTCGCTGGTCTTGAGGCCCGTGCTTGCGTGGGCCATCCCTGTTATCATTTGGTTGGAGATGTTTATCTAGCGGCGGCTTTGGTGGGAACAAGCAGGAAGGCCAACAGACAGGTAAGCCCCCTCCCTAGCTTTCCTAGAAGCTAGGGGGACATCCCGCGGCCGGCTCCGTATAAGAAGAGGAGAGAATAGATGTTGCCCCATCCTACTATCTTACTAGAACATGGTTGTATCTAGCTGCTTTGACCCCAAGCCGACTTCGCATTAGGACAAGAAAAGATTGCCAATCATGGTTGTGAGAGACTGGTATGATAGACGTGTTTAAAGCAAGTCAGAAAGACTAGTTCTCTTGCATTGGGTAGAGAGCTGTCTTGAGCCAAAGACAGCGGGCCACACAATATTGGCTCTAGCTGTAGGGGAGAAGCACAAGATAGGGGATCCGTAACACAGGATAGACAAAAAGGCGGCTACAATGGCCTGTTTACGGTGGGAATGGGTTCCGTTTTGAGCGCTTGTTTGTGTGTTGTCTTGGCTGGGGGGGGGGAAAGTCCGGGGGAAGAGCGAGGGGGGACGAGACAGCGAGGGGGAGCGAGACAGCAAGAGGGATAGCATAGCGCCAACACAATGTTGCAGATATACGGGAGCCAAAGCAGGCCAAGCAATATATAAACATCGAGTGCCCGCGGCACGGCAAGCAGGCAGGCGTGTTTTGATTTTTGCAATTACCCGTTCAAGAAACAAACTTGCCTGACAAATATACCATATCATATTCACCAATCACCCCAATAACTAGCCCTTTTCATTTTTTATTTCTCATTTATTTCCTTAACATCACCCTCCCACTCACGCCATATCCTCCTAGTTTGTCGTTGTTGTGCCTAAATATTTTCAAATATCATCCGATTCTCTCCGCGTGCTCCTTCCCTTTTCCCTTCTTTCCCTTATATTCAAGGTCCCCACCTTGTTTTTCTCAGTGCCCCACTAATTCTTTTTGCTTCGTCCTCGTCTTCCTCCTTCACGCCTTCAGCCTCCTGCTTCCTGCCTCTTCGCCTTTTTCTCTTTCTTCACCATACAAACAACCGGGCTTCATTTCGCCAGCCACCAGAGTCTCTCATTCTTCCTGTCTTGTCGCACTTCTCTGCTCATCTTCTAAACATGAACTCTACCGCTATCCGTCGTGCTGCCTCCGCTGCCGCCGCTGCCGCCGAGCGCACTCCCTTGATCAAGTTCCTCGGCAAGCGTGTCTACCCTCGTAAGTAGTCTCTCCAGCCTCGTGGTCGCCAATTCAGGCTTCTCCTCGTGTCAAAGGCCCTCTACTCACTCTATTTTCTCCGTAGCCGCCTCCCAGATTGACCACGCTCCTGTCGCCCATCCCATGTCTCCTAACGGCGTTTTGCCTGCTCGCCACAACTCCTTCACTACGTACCGCAGCAGCGCCCAACAGCATGGCCCGCTTCACAACTCCCCGCGCTCCGGCAACAGCGTACCTGGCTCGCGCCTGGGCCCCATTGCTCCCCCCGTCGGCGTCTTCTTTGACCGTTCTGAACTTCCGCCTGCTTATCACTACACCCGCATTGATCTTACCGAGATTGACGCCATTGAGTCGGGCGGTGCCTCGCTGGTAGCCTAAAGCTTTCACGAGATTCCTTTATCAAAACTGCCTCTTTTTTTTCTTTTTTGTTTTCTATTTCAATGAACGACCCGAGCGAGAGCAGCATGAATGGGAGGGGGAGAGATAAGACGCCCGAACTGATTGGCGCCCAGCCAACTAGTAACAACCGTCAAACCCAACATCTGCCTGGCCGTCACTTTTCACTGGCCTAGAGCTTGCCAGTGACCGATAGACAGTTCCCTTTCGGTTCTACCCTCTATTCAACCCCCTACCTCTTCTCTTAATACACGACCAATCGGCCATGATCACCACTGAGCCAACAAAGCCAGCAACAAAAAAAAGCCCTGGCTTCATTTTCCAAGCCAACAGCGCTTTATACCATGAACCCGCCGTTTTCATTCTGCTCTCATCTCTTTATCGCTACCATCATCCTCTACTTTTTCACGTGTTAGCCAAGTTTCCATCTCTGTGGGAACCTCAACAGGTGCAGATCAGAGGCAACGCAACTCCAATCACGCAGAGAGACCCTGCCGATAACGGTCTATCTCTTGTCGTACCCCTCCCAACTCTTTATTCTCTGTCTTGCTATTCCCTCCATAACTATTGGTTGAGGCTCGTGCGCCAACGTTGCCATTTTACATGTTTTCCCAAGTGCTACAAAATGCAGCATCCAGCTGGTTGGTCTTGCATGCATGCAATGGCACCATTTTATGCACGCATAAATTAATATGGATGCCAGATGCTACAGGCAATAAATGTGCCTCAAAGCTTCTGTGGGAAGAGCTGAACGATAAGATGAGACGGTCTCATGGTAGGATTGACTCTCCAATTTGACTGACCCGGACTACAGGAAAGACAGGCTAGGAGCTCGTCCCCAACTTAGACAGGGGGGAACAGGGCAAAAAGGGTAAAAGGATAGTGACGGAACTAAATCACACATCAGATGTTATTTAGCTCAGTATCGAACCACACGGAGGACATGTGAAAAGCGGTGTAGTGGTACATACAAGTCGAGGTCACACGGAAAGCGTTGTTTTATGATTTGTTAATTTGTTATTTTTCTTCATCTTGGTTACACTGCTTTCTTGATGAGAGTATTTTTGTACATGCGGAAATGGCGCGTGGGATATGTAATTAGTAAGACACGGCTAACGCATGCAAATATATTTACAAGACAATTGTTTTGCGATATCGGACTTATCGGACTTGATTAGAGCAAAGTGCTGTTTGATTGAGAATAACAACTATGCTAAGAGGGATCAACCCTCACCCAGACCATTCATTCCTGATAACAGAGCCTCAGCTCGACGACTTTCACCATCAGTTATTCATCAAGACTCTCCTGAACCCCAACGCACACATACGAGCCCGGCGCCAAGTCCTTGCACGACCAAGCGGCATTATTCCATCTCATAAAATCGGTGAGTAAAACACGATTATCCAGGCTAATGGACTCACAAGTATCTCCAGGAAAGACTTGGTAGTACCGCTTGCACTCGGGGACAACACCACTGCGTATCTCATCAGCCGGTGGGGCAGCAAATGTCGGTGCTGTAGTCTGGGGGGCTGACGTCTCAACAGCAGTGACAGGAACGGACCTAGGTAAGGTTGTTGCGTTCGCAATGGGCAGGTAGCTGGTCACGAAGCCACTAGGACGCGGGCTCACACTAAGACATATGGCGATGTCAGGAATGAGATTCGTGCAGGTAGCCTACACCGCAATGTTAGCACATTTGTAATAAATATAGGACATGGCCTAAAGGGATGGGGGAAGCCAGGAAAGAGAGCTCACGTTAATATCAGGATTCAGGCTGTATATGTTGTCGTAAGAAACCTGGAACGAGTCGGCAATCCCCTGGCACGTATCACCTGGCTTCACGACATACCAGGAAGTACCTGTAGTAGAAAGGTTTTAGTAGTTGTAACCACAGGGGTCCGACGGCATTGATTGCCCGAAACCTTTGTTCATTGTTTTAACCCCACACACGCTGATGCAGTGTATGCCAAGGCATACTAAATTAATACTTACAACCTGGAACCTCATTATCGTAGTGAGCGCTAGGCTTGACCGAGGTAGAGTTACGGGTGGCAGCGGCCAGCGGAGCCAGTAGGGCGGCAAAAGCAGTGGCCTTGGAGAAGATCATAGTGGGAAATTTATAGCGAATGATAGATCGACAAATAGCAGAAGAAACAGATAACCAGCTTCAAAGGTCGTGATAGATACAAGGAGACAAAGAAAGAGATTCAACTGTGATGATCATCAAACCAGCTTTTTGTTTCTGCACCAAGGCGGCAGTCATTCTAGCCTATTTATATGCGTTTCCCAAGCTTGTTTGTTGCATCTCTGCAAATCCCTTGAAAAATGTTCATCAACAGTCAACAGAGTAACGTCCCCCCAAGTCTCACGATATGATCAGACCTACATCAGGGTGTTGAGGGTGACGGCAAGTATTCATTCCTGTTAGCAATGTCCATTCCATACTTTCTCCTGTGTCTCTATGCAATTTTCATTCTGGCTGCCCCAACAGGGATAGCCTGCATACAATGAGCAGCAGATGTCTCATGTCTGAGTTCAGAGCATTCTTGGACAAACCAAGGCGGTCGGTCCATGGCATTCTTAGATAACCAGGGTTTGAGAGTTGTGTAACAAGGAGACGCATGCTTAGGGTCTGGCATGGCTCGTTATCGTTTCAGATTTCAGGTTTCAGTACAAACCCTAACCCTCGGTTGTTTCCGCCTCTCACTCCCATCGTCAAGTTTTATGTATGCGCGCCTGCTACTCCGAGTCATGCATCAATTTTGTTGTCCAATCGTCAGGCAGCGTGCTACCAGCTTCTCTTATTGAAGAGGGCAACTTCTCTATTCCAGGCTCGCAATGTATGGGCCAAGGTGAAAACTTTTACAGAAGAATTTTTTTACTTTTATTTTTTAATTTACTTACCTTAATTTTTTTATTTTTCTCACGCCTTATCATTTTCTTGTCTCGTGATCGTCATCATCGTCAATCATTTGTTATCTGTGAGCTTTTCATAAGCAGAAGCAGCTCTTTCTCATTTCGTACTACAAGCCTCATGCTGAAGTCCTCATCAGCCCCGCTCCTCGTTATATACCTCAGCCTTACGGTCTTGTCATGCCCAATATTAAACACGCTACCCGATTCTCTCAAGGTATATAACATCGCTATCGTCAATCTTGGCACCTTGAATATCGCGACGACACGTGCCTGTGTACAAAGCCGGAGATAAGATCATATTCAGGTAGCTCCACTCTCTACCTTTACCTGTGGTTCTCATTCATTCTGAAACCCCACCCCGAAAGGGCGGCTTGATTCACCGGCCCCATGCTGAATCTTCTTCGTGATACTCTGCCTCCGCATTCCTTTCAGGCAGAATCCACATACAGACGCGCAAGCACACGCTTGGTTGCCGATACCCGCGTCAATTAATACTATTGCAGCCATCCTTGCTTTGATTCCTTGGTCTCGGCCTCGGCCAGCACAATCACCCGCCGCCTCTCCTCCCTCGAACCCCCCACGCAACTAGAATCAGATCAGGCTCAACCTTCTGGCTTTGCCAGGCCGCATCATCGCCTAACCCTTATAACGCATCTCCCTGGAAATACCCCACAACCCCCTCATGTTGTCCCACCTACGATTCCACCGTCGTGGTGTGTCCAGCCCAACATCGCCAACCCTACCAACGGCCCCCGTGCCAGATGGCCAGCCCCCTTCACAACGTGTTCATGGTTTGAATATCGCCCATGGTCATGGTCATGGCCAGGCCCAGACCCAGGCCCAGGCCCAGGTCCAGGCCCAGGCTCGGTCTCAACCAGAGTCTCGAAGCCAAGGGAATTCGCCGTATCTACAGTCACACGCGCAGTTTCAGCCATTGCCACAACCGCAAACACACTCTCAGTCGCAATCACAGTCGGCCTCGCGCACTTCATCACCACATCGTTCTAAAACAAAATCGCTCTTTCTCTCCCCGTCTAGCTTCGGCAGCGGTTCCGCTTTTGATGCTGCCCCGTTTACTTTACCGTCTATACCCCAAGATGCCGCAAGCGACATACCCTCCGCCATATCTCCTCGACAGCCCGCATCTGCCATATCTTCGCCAATACCAGACGACAACAGCCCCTCAACTGGGTTTATTGGCGGTTTGGCTTTGCTAAAGTACCAGTCTCGACGTCAGCAGACAGCCGCATCTGCATCTGCATCTGCAGGTTCAGGCGCGCCTAGGCTTGGGGTGGGGAGTGAGAATACGAGCCCGTCTTACACACCAAACAACACCAATGGTAATAGCTCTAGTGCAATCACCACCTCCTCTTCAACGTATGTCCCCCCAGAGCCCTTGAGTCCAGCACCACTGCCTCCGATAAATACATCTCTCAACATCAATTTTTCTGCTGGCCGTTATTCCCTGCCTGCACAGCCGTCACCTGGCTATGGCAGTCCGTCAAGCTCCATCCTATCGCCGCCCTATAACGACAAGAGCCCTTCGTTTGTGACACCCACCGACATTAAAAACCACCAAGAAATGCAAAAACACCAGCAGCAGCAACAGCAGCCACAGCACGGCACTCCCTCCGCCATATTAGCCAATAATGCTAGTATTCCTATGGGTCCTATGACCACTATATCAGCTTCGGGGCCGAGCTCTGCCTCTGAAAAACAACAGGTCCCGCCAAAAAAAACCAAAGGCATCACCTTTTTGCGCCCGGTCTCAACTCTACTTTTGCGTCGCAAGGGCAACAACAGTGTTCCGGATCTCATCCCCCTCGGCCGTGTTGCCGAAGAGCCTGCATACGACCCCCGCATTAAAGGCACCCGAGTGCACGATTTTAGCGCCCCAAGGTCCAAGAGAGCTCCAAGCTCTGCTATTCCTCCCCAAACAAGTTCCTTCCATAGCCATGTCAACACTAGTGGCGGCTTGCATGTCTACAACCTACCCAAACTTTCCACCTCGGCTTCGACCTCTACTCTTGTTGGCCCACAACCGAACTCGGCCACCTCTGAAGCTGCTGATCCCGCCGCTGCTGTGAAGGACGCCGCTTCTCTACCAGCTTCTCTCCGATCGGTGCCATCTACGGTTTCAGTGGGACAACCAGCTACTGGAAAGAGCGAGGATGCCTTCCAGGAAACTACAACCCAAGAACATACGCGCACATTTTCTTTCAAGTCTCGTATATCTCGCAAGATATCAATGTCGGAAATATCGCTGCATTCGTCCATCTCACGGCGTATGAAAAGCACATCCTCACGCTTCAGCTTTGACATGATCGGGGCAGCAAAGCAGGAAAAGATTATGGAGGAGCGTCATCGCCAACGCCAACTAGAAAGGGGCGAGGCGCCTGAAGAGCCGGCAGAGGTGAATGCCTTTGTGCAAGGCGATGATCGCTTCGACGACTTTGATATGGACGACTTTGATTATGATAACATGATGGATGATGACGGCTTGGAAGAGGAGATCCCCGGCTTAAATCTAGACTATGATGAAGCCGAAATTCTAGAGGATGAGGAGCATGAAGATCCGTTCGAGTATGACGAGCAGTACTCCGGCGCTAATAACGGCTACGAGGCCGGTAATGTTGCCCCCGTGCAAGAAGGCTTGGGCCATATGACGCTGGCTGATATGGAAGCTGCTGACACCTTAGCGGCTTCTTCGGCGCCCACGTCATCTGCAGTTCTTGATGAGGCTCCGGATACGGCTACCGCTATCAGCCCCATCGCTCACAGTCTCATCGACGACAACACTGCATCTGCTAATCAAGACACAACTCAAGACACTGTTCAAGACATTGCCCAAGACATCCCCCTGGAAACGACCAAAAGCACGCGGTTTCCTCTTGTCTCGGACCCTCAATGTGAATCTCGCGTCGTGGAACAAATAATCGAAACGCCTCTTCCACACTCAAACCGATCTGCCGCCGCCACTGCTAAGCGCGACTCCCAAAACTTTGCAGCCTTTATATTTCAGCGCTCCAATCCGACTTCTCAGCTTGCATCTCCGCGGAGTTTTGGCGTTCAGGCTACGCCAAGGGACGCTGAAGGCCGCGTTATTGGCTTTGCTTGCTCTAATGAGACGCCCCCTGGCACAGGCAAGTCTTTTTCCGGTTGGGGCCCCTGCTCCGGGAATATTGCTGATGATAAAACCTCGACAGCCGTTGGGGCTCTGGGCTCTGCTGCAGACCATCCAAGGGAATCCGAAGAAGCGCAAAAAAGTCTTGATGTGATGATAGCTAGAGATGTTACTCCGCCCGGTGCCTACGTTCGCATCAATTCCCCCCTCTCCTCTATTGGCGAAGCTGAGCCTGAGGCCATACCGCTTGAGATGCAGGAGCAATTCCAGATGCGCGCCTCAGCTAACGAGAGGCTCGGAGTCTTGGAGGGAGAGGAGAATACTTTTGATGCAAATATTAGCAATGACTTTTCTAGTGAGTTCATCACTGATGAGTTCACAACGGGAAATGATGCTAGCTTTGATGAGTCTATATTCGATATGGATGATACAGATCAGTATGGCCGTCCTATCCCAGGCGCATTTGCCATGGCTCAGCAAAGACTCAGCGAAAGTCGTGATAAACTCAAAAGAGATAGTGCAGCTCTAGCCCCAGAGCCTTCGTCAGATGTTTCCAACTTGCAGCCAGAGCAGTCGGACCCTCGGCCTACGCTTCACCCTATCACAATTCCGAGTTTCTACCCCATACACCATGCCGAGTGTCTTCAACAAATATCACCCGAGAATGCTGCTACTCATGACGCTATCATAGCAATGGGCCTTTCTCACATGGGTCTCCGAAATGAGATCCGCGGCGTTGGGCCCGAAACAAGACCAGAGGATGTAATGGCATATCAGGCAGCACTGGCAGCTGCAGCGCAAAAGGCGGCTGATGCTGGGAAGTTTCAGCGCCATTCTTGGCTTTCGGAGGTAGATGATGGCAATGGTCAAGACAGGGGTCAACCCATCGGCCAAGGTAACAGCGCTGCTGCTACAGCCAGGGCTGGGGCAGGCGACACGAATGTGGAAATTGACGCTGCGGACGACTTGGACTTAGGTGGTGGTTTTAACATGGCCGACTATGAAAACGACGATATGGACGACTATTTTGACCTCGATCAGGCAGATGACAGCAAGATTATCGAAGAGGCCAACGCCTCGGCCCTTGCTAATGATTACGACGGATGGTACGGCCAGGAATTCGGCTTCTACTCTGCGCCGTTGAATCAGGCCCATCAGCTCAACAGCGCTGTTAAATACGAGTATTCCAATGGAGGATTTTTTGGCCCTGCTGGGATGTCGACAATCTCACGCAGCGACTCGGGCCGTGTGGCTGTGCGAGAACCAAACTTGACGCCTATCACTGAACGCTCGGAATACTCCAACCGCAATTCAATCATGAGTCTCCCCGGCATCACTGTACCAACCTCTGCCATTACTAGCCCTGGGCTTTCACAGCTAGCCATGATTGCCGATAACGAAGAGAGCATGTCCATGTCTACGCTTTTGCGTCTACGCTCACGCGCATGGGGTGGAGGCTCTCAAGCCAGCAGCAACCACGGCTCGCCACGGTCTGAGCGGGCAGATGGCGCCAGTTCGCCACTGGCTTCATTTGTGGGTGTCAGCTCAGGGCTCAACGAGCATCTGCATGCCATGTCTGCGGCAGGAGGCAGAGACATGGAACCAGAAAAGTTAGAGAACACAAATTCACTGAGCGGCGTACGTACAAGCATCGGCGTCACGCCGGCAGTGGGTGGATCGGGGCTAAGGGTGCTGTTTTCACCAGTGACCAGTAGTGGAAGTGGGGGAGCGCCAGGCCAGGCTCAAACACAAGCGCAAGGACAGACACAGACACAGATTCCTACAACTACTGGCTTTCCGCCTGCACGGGAATTCCCGCTTGCATCTGCTGCGTCATCTGCGCCATCAATTTCACTAACTCTAAACACGGCGCTATCGCCAGGGGTCACCTCGAATGTAAGCGGGCTAGGTCCGCTCCCTGATTTAGAAGAAGAGGAGGAAAGCGAGGAGGAAAGTAAAGTGGTGTTTTAGGACACATTAGGTTTGGTAGAAAGAAAAGAAAGAGAAGTCCGCTGGCGGGCTACCGTGTCGTGCGGTGTGCAGCAGAGTATGAAGACGACGATAGTTGATATTGCTGGTAATTTGTACATTATATAGAGTAAAGGCATTTAGGTTTCATGGCTGTCTACAGCGCCAAGTTTCTTGATAAGGGTGATCTTGTATTAAAGGCGCAAATACTAAAGATCACAATAGTACGTATTTGTGCTATATGCAAGTACTGTTTATTCTGAAAAGCCCCACCTGCTTATCGATAGCAGCTTCGCCTGAAGGAACCATTTTATCAGCACTTCCAAAGTCATCAACGACGTCATCGTCACCAGGCAGGTAATTTTACGTTTACTTGCCGTTTGCCAAAAATCCATCAGGCTGTAGGCAAAAATCCGCTTAGACACACCGAGATGCTGCCGCGGACCCGATGCGCGCTTTCGTTGGCCCAGCGCCGCTCCTCCCGTCTACCATCTCTCACCCGATCAACATCGTCTAATTCACAAGGCCCATTGGAAATAGAAGCCCCGCCATTCAAGAACAAGAACAAGGAATCGGCAGCTACAAACCACTCAGAGTCAAGCGCAGCTGCACTCGTCGCCACATCGACTACCAGCCCCTTGGTTAGCGAGATTCCCGACACGATAACCGAGCCAGAAACCCCCAACGACGATGCTCCGCTCAGCCCCCTCGCCCAGCGCCTTCAAGACGCCACCGAGGAAGCGCTCTACACTGGTGGTCTCGCAGGCCGGCAATCCATAGCCAATGCCGGCTTCTCACCCGCGCTACGTGCTAAACTCCTTGCCAAAATCTCGCATGCCTCGCCACCTCCTTCAGGCACTACTACGGCCACTACTTCCATGCCGGCAGCCGCAGGGCGTGGCACACGTGATACAGCCCTATCAGAGCCTTGGGACGGAAGTGAGAAAACGCCTGATGCTGTGCTTCGGATGTTGGATGATGCACACAAAAGGTTGCCAGTCGAACTACGCGCACCCCCGCCAGGCGCCAGTGTGGTGGATCTTCGGCCGCGGCGGGCGGTGTGGGCGTCGCCAGGAGAGAGAATTGCGCGGGCACGCGATGCGGCGGCAGATTATGCGGCTCTAGAAGGAAGGTCAGCATCGACGCTCCCAGCTCCAGGCCTAGCCCCATCCCCAGTTCTAGGCACAGCCACGACAACGACTACCCCGGCAACATCAGGTCCCGACACAGAGCGTGAAGAGCGCCTTCGTCTCTTCAAAGAGCGATTTGAGCCAGGCACACGTGCTCTGCCGCACTCGCTTTCGGGACTGGCGTCACTAGCCAACGAACGAATCGAGGCGGCTATGGCACGTGGTGCGTTTTCAGACATCCCACGTGGCCCAGGCGTACAGCGAGACGAGCGAGGGGGGAATAACCCATTTATCGACACAGTAAGTACTTGGGGCTAATAAGGTTGGTTTGGACAGCATTTCTCCTACCAAAGAACCAGACAGGCCACCTTGCAATGCATACAAACCACACTGTTGCTAAAGTCAACACAATGCTAACCCTGAACGGTCTTTGTAGACCGAATACATAATGAATAATATGCTGAAGCGCCAGGACCTCGCACCGCCCTGGATCGACAAGCAGCAGGAAATAACCCGAGCGACCGAGACATTCCGTAATCGGATCCGCACCAGCTGGAAGATTCGGCTACTCAGCCTAATTGGCAGCAGCTCGGGCCGAGGGGCAAGCTCGCTAGAAGAGCGCATCGCCCGGGCAAGGGCAAACGCCTGCGCCGAAGCCCGCTGGAATCCTCCTCCGCGCGGGCCTGCGGCTGGCCTAGGCTCTGTAGCAGCCGGGGCTACGGACGACGTAGTGATGAAGGCAGGGCGAGGAGCGGGCATTCCAGTAGAAGCTGGCACTGTGCCCGATAGCAGCGACAGTAGCCCAATGGTGCCCTCCCCCCTGCCCCTGCGCGATTCAAACTGGGAGCACAACGAACGCAAGTTTCTTACCCTGTCTATCGCCGAAGTCAACGCACTCCTGCGTTCCTACAATCTAATGGCGCCCGACCTCGCAAAGAAGGCATACTTGTCTATTGATAGCGAGCTGCGCCTGTGCTATGCTGAGGTGGCAGCACAAGCAGAACAAGCTTTGCGCACAGGTGAGACACGGCCGGCGCGTGTCAATGGCACTGGACTGGGCCAAATCTTGGGGCGCGGCGCTGGTTGGGGGTTTAATCTTGGCGCAGATGGAGGAGGGCCACCCGAGAGACGGGTTCCTGATACGTCCGGGAGATATGGCTTGCGAGATATGTGGCGCGATCTATGGGGGAGGAAAGAGTAGGCAAGGTCAAGGTAAATTTTACGAGGATTTATGCATGGTGTATTAGGAGGGGAGGACGGGTAGATAAATTTGTACATTATTGGGATAAAATAACAGAGATGTTTAGTATTGACACAAGATAACAAGCAAACATGTCTAGTAATACGTCGGTCCAGATGTTGACAATAAGTGATGTAATAAAAGAAAAAAAGCTAGCGGAGGTGGTTGATATGCCTCCTCCCTATTAGAATTCTAGAGAGCTCTAGACACACAGTGTAATCAAAAGGGGAAATAAAAAGGCAACAACATGCAGACAGATAGAACTGAGCTGTTGATGCAAAAGAATAGAATGGAAAAGAAAAGGGGGGGTTTAGCTCATCAGGAAGCAGAAACGAAAAAAAAAAAAACAACAATAAGAAACAGTGCCTGGAGGAAGCCTCGTAAACCAACCAATGGAATCTAGTTCTTCGTCTAGAAGATAACAGAGAAACAAACACATGCACACACACACACACATAAAAGTGCTCGGTCAGTGACTGTACAGTCACCCGAGTCGCCTTTCAAGGCCAAATGCCAGTGGCGCTCGTTTACGCCTTCTTAGCGGAAGGCTTCTTGGCCTTGGGGCTCTTGCCACCACTTTTGCGCACACGGAACATCCAGTATGTGACCACGGCAATGAAAATGTTGAATAGGACAAAGGCCCACATGATGCCGTAGTTGCGCCACTTCTCGCTCCACTTGATCTTGCTAGGCGCCAGGTACTGGTCAGCCAGAGTGTAGGCACAGTAACGGCATTCGCTCGTGTCGTTGGGGTTCTGTAGCACACCGATGGCATCGGCCAGATAATCAGCTAGGTACGTGCCGCAGGTCATTCCCGAGGGCGGGTTGAACTTGGACACCTCAGCCTCTGAGCAGACTACCTTGCGGCCGTGCAACATCGTACTGACAATACCACTAATCCAGTAAGTGAGAGGCGACACACGGTACATGAAGATCCAGAAGCCAGGCATAGCATCAGGGGTTTGCAAAACACCGCAGAAAGACAGCATCATGATGGTCAGGAGAGTAACCAGACCCGAGGCAGTTTCAGCATTGGGGATGGCGGCAATAGTCATCTGCGCAAAGGACGAAGCGTAAACCATGAGCTGGATGAGGAATAGCAGAACCAGCACCTGGCGAATGGATGACTGAATGCCAACAACAGGGTAGTAGAAGGTGCACCAGCCAAGAATACCCGTAAAGATTTGGAATGGAATCTCGACAATAACATTGGAGATGATAAACACCTTCCACGAGTACGCCTTGCTAGGTCTCTCACGCACTTCATACAGCGAACGCTGAGTGACAAACTGAGGCTGAATCTGCTGCACAATGGTGGTGAAGATAACTGTCATCATGAACACCGAGAACATGACGTTCTGCATACCGGCCATTGACGTGTCTGTCTTCCAGAATGAGAAACCAATCAGTAGACCGGCGGCCGAAGCAAGGAAGAACTTGGCAAAGATGTAAGTAGGCATGCGCCAGTACTGCTGGAAGACACGAGTAGTGCAACACACGAGCTGGTCCATGAAGGGCATAGCAAACTCGCTATGGGCAACGGCAGAGTCGTCCGATTGGGCAACTGGCTCAGACATTTTCTCGGCGTGAATGCGATCAATTTCGGCAGAAACCTCGGAGGATTCGTTACTGCCCTTCCAGACATCATGCCAGTCAACACCCTGGTTGTTCTTGCCGTTGTTGACGATTTCAAGCATAAACTCAGCCGGGTTCTCGTCGTCATCGCACTTGCGTGCGCCATGGCCCTCAAAGTAGTCGAGCATAGTGCGCGAGTTTTCACCAATGTCACCAAAGTAGACAGTACGACCACCCTTGGCTAGGAACAGAAGACGGTCAAACTGCTGGAACAGGATGGCGGAAGGCTGGTGGACAGTGCAAAGAACGGCCTGGTTGGCGTCGGCCAGCTTGCGCAGGAAGGCACAAATAGCCCACGAACTCTGAGAATCCAGACCACTGGTAGGCTCGTCCAGGAAGAGAAGAAGCTTGGGCTTAGCAGCCAGTTCAACACCAATAGTAAGCAGCTTGCGCTGTTCCACGTTAAGACCCTGTCCAGGAACACCGACAACAGCGTCAGCAAAGTCTTCCATGTTCAACATGCCAATGACCTCCTCAACGTAGTCGTACTTTTCCTTCCTGCTAACAGAAGCAGGCTGGCGCAAGTCGGCAGAGAAGCGAAGAGATTCACGGACGGTGGCGGTGTCAAGATGGAGATCCTGCTGCTGGACGTATCCAGTCTGGCGCTGGAAGCTGGGGTCTAGAGGTCTACCGTTGACCAACATGTCACCAGTAATCACACCCATAGTAGTACGCTGAGCCAAAACGTCGAGAAGCGTAGTCTTGCCGGCACCAGAAACACCCATCAGGGCAGTGAGAGTACCGGGTTTGACCCAGCCAGCGACGTGGTCCAGAAGACGACGAGGCTCGCCCTTGATCTCAATATCATAAACAACATCGCGCCAAGTGAAGATGTCGCGCTGGGGCTCAATAGCAGTAGTGTCGCCGGCGCGTCCACCCTTGGCTGATTTCTCGGAGTTGCTGCCGGAATGAGCAAGTTCTTCGTTCTGGGCAGCACGGTTGTGACCATTGGCCATGTGGCTGGGGACCTTGCCATGTGGGAAAACGAGAACCTCGGCGCTAGAAGTGGTGGAAGAGTTGACTTCCGAGGCGATGAAGTAGATTGCCATAAAGAAAATCATAAAGGCACAGATGATGCCAACGTTGCGCCAGGTGTGATCCCACTTGTAGCGGTAGTTAGTCCAGATGAAGTCATCACCGTTGACAGTGCGTCTACCAGGTCTGGAGCCGACAATGCTGCAGATCCAAGAGTCACCCTGGGGCGGGGAGTACGAAGGGATGATGGAAGAGCAAGTGTACTCATGACCGTGGAACTCATTAGCAATCAGGATTTCGAAGCCGTAGTAGATAGGGTTGATCCATCTCAGCCAAGCAAACCAGTCCTTCATGGCAGGCTGAGGGATGACGAAACCAGTGTACACAACGAGAATCAGAACCAGAATACCAGCAAGAGCCATAGCCTGCGAGACAGTCTTGGTCACAGCAGCCATAGTACGGAAAACAGCGCTCATGACAAACTTCATCAAAAAGGTAACCAGGAAGAACAAGAAGAACTGCCCAGCTGATCTATGGAGATTGGTCATGAAGTACAGGATGATGTTGAAGATGACTGAGGCGAGGAACTTGATGGGAATATCAGCAACAATACCAGCCATAGCTTCAGTACTGGGATGGTAAAAAGCGTATGAATGATGTTTTTCGACGATTGGGCGTTGGTCATAAAGCTTGGTGATTTCACTAATAGCAGACAGGGCAGCGAGAAGAATAGCTTGGAACAGGGCAGAGCCACGGGCGAAGAAGCCAGCAGTAGCAGCGGGGGTATCATAGAAGAGAGAGCCGACAATCAAGCCCATGAGAAGCTGAATAGCCATATCGGTAATAGTAGATGCACTGTCGTTCCACATGCGTTGGTAGGCACGTTTAGTGTTAAGCTTGATCTGCATGCCCATGCTAATGATGTAGGGGGAGCCAGGACGGACATGCTTCATCTGGCGGAGGGCCTTGCCCTCGTTCATGTCCTTGAAACCGGCGCCGTCGGCATCAATGGGATTAGCCTGGGTGTAGGCGTCGATTTCACCCATGAGATTCTTGTACTCGGGAGATTCGTGCCAGTAGCGCTCAAAATCATCAGCAGTACGGGGCACGCGGTTCTCGAAGCCCTGGCGCGTCTGGCGCTCACCAGGGTTTGTGACCGAGGTCAAGAAATCTCCGACGGTCTGACGTGGCGGGCAGTACCAGCCCATGCGCTCAAAGTAGTCCTTGGCAGCATTGGCAGGACCGAAGTAGATTTGGCGGCCTTCATAGAGGACAACGGCCTTGTCAAACAGATCGTAGATGGCCTGCGAAGCCTGGTAGATGGCAACCAGGTGAGTACCACCGCTAAAGTCGGCAGCGAAACGCAGCGATTGGACGAACTTGAGGGCAGTGGCGGAATCGAGACCACGGGTACTAGAGGATCAAGACGTTAGCATGGGAGAGCTGATGGCGTGCCAGTAGCGATACAAGAAGTAGACCATGGAGGGGCAAGAAAAGTTCAAGGGAAAAAAAAAATCAAACAAGGGCAGGGAGGGGTAAGGGAGGCAAAAGAGCGAACGCCGGCCGTATAAGGAAGCTAGCGAAGAGCTTTCCTGTGGGTCCGTCCGGAAGCGGCAAGCACGCGTAACTTCAGGCAAACGCGCGATAATTCGCATGTGGAGAAGCCGGGCGAACCACTAGGTCCCCGGTTTTTTCTCTAGGGGCGATAAATCGATGGATATGATTTTCATCAAGCGAAAGTCTTACCTGTTGTCCCAAGCAGAAACAGGCGATCCAGCCAGCATCATCTCGGCAATACTAACACGCTTACGCTCACCACCAGAGACACCGCGGATGAAGTCGTTGCCAACCTTGGTGTTGTAGGTGTGAGACAGACCACACGACGCCATGACGACCTTGGCGGCATACTTGCAGAATTCATCACGCGACAGACCATGCGGTCTGACAGCGGGGGTTCTGACGGCAGCGGCAAACTCAAGGGTCTGACCAACGGTCAAGTGGGGGAAGTGCTTATCGACTTCCTGGTTGTAGATGGCCTCGCCCTTGAACTCCTTGACCATGCGGGCCTGTGGGACACCGTTGAAGCTGATTACAGACTCAGCACCCTGTTGCAGACCGTGCATCTCGCCACAAATTGTCTTGAGAAGCGTAGAGCATCCAGAGCCAGGACGGCCAAGAACGACAAGCAGCTCACCGGGGTTGAGCAAACCATCGAACTTGCGGAGGATGCGCTTTGGTGGTGTCGGGGTACCGCGCAACAGGCGGTTAACGGCCATTACAGGACCGGCCAAGAAGGAGGCGACAGTGTCTTGCATCTGGATGGCATCGCCAGTACCAGTCACCGACAGATTACTGTATGACACGCCGGAACTGGTGCGCTGGATGTTCTCGTTCTTGAGTGTCTGCACAAAGGACTGCATCCATTTGCTTAGGTTGAAGCTGGGGCTAGCGGGGTCCAACTCAGGGTCTGAAGAGAAGTCAGGGACGACAATGTCGGCCTCTGAAGCAGTGCCGCCGGTCTGACGACGGGACAGGGCAGTGGCAATGCGCTGCAGCTCACGGCGAGTGGACTCGTCGTAGTCAGCGGCGGCGACCTGTTCATCGTCGGCATAGCGCGAGGGAGTTTTGCGAAGGTTATTTTGGGTTTCACCGCTGAGATCGCGGCGGTGGCCAGAGTTGACAGGCTCAAACTTGGCCTCTTCCTCATAGGGCTCCATGGTGGAAGATGTAGGGGACTAATGCAGTTGTAGGCTCTATCCAGATAGTTGATTGAGTTGTTCTAGTAACAAAGGGATAAGAGATGAAAGCGAATGAGATGTGTGGTGATAGATTTGGGGGGGGGGGGGGGTTATATTATTAAGGTATAAAAGTATGACAGGCAATAAGGATCACGAAGACGAAGGGGAATAACAGAAAAGAGATGAAAAAAGAAAAGGACAAAGGGATACGATACGACCCAAGGAAGGGGATCGGTGGACGAGAAGAGACTCTGTGTGTAAGACAAAGACAGACTTGACAATGACAGAGAAACAGGGACAAGAGATGGGAGGGGGAGGAGGAGGACAGGTTAGATATAGGAAAGCTGGAACGGAGAGGTTTTGTTTCCAAGCCAGGCCAGGTTGGCTAATGACACAGACCAAGAGCAAGACGAGACGAGACGGGAACGAGGAGAGAGTAAGAAAGTAGCATAAAAAGATGTGAAATGTAGAGAGAGACCCATACAGGCATGCGCAGGCACAAGCGCAACGACAACAACAACGACAACGACAACAACAGGCTTAGCTAGCTTTTAGTGCTATGCAAGCTTACCTTTCCCACCAGGCACTTGGCCCTTCTCGGGTTCATAGGGAGCCCCGTTCCAGAGTACTAGAGATTAGGTTACGGCGTCCGCTTTCAGTCAGCCCAGTCAGTCATGCACGCACCAGGCACCCCCCACAACAAGACTGCGCTTTTTCAATCTTGCGGGCTATCCCTTTTTTTGTTGTTGTTTTCTTTCCTTGTTGTTCCTTGTGGTTCCTTGCAAGAATTCTGCTCTTCCTTGTCTGGAACCCGAGAAGCTCGGGGTTTTTCGCATTGCGTTCCGGGGACGGACAAGGGGGTAGCAAGAGGAGAAGGGCTTATAGAGGATCCCGAGAAGAGAACGCGAGCAAGGCGGTACACGCTATCTGTACGATGTGAGGGGACAGATGGGGACGAGAAGGAGGGCAAAAAGGCAGAGAGAGAGAGGCAAGAGAGGCGGTTAGCATCCAGGTTTTTTTCTTTTTCGTTTTTTTTCTGCCTCCTTTATCTCTCACCTCTGCTCATTCTTGGAGTGTCTCTCGCATTCTTCAGACATATACGCCGACACGCATAGCGTAAAACTAAGTAATAAGATGCAGACATAAGCCGACTAGTAAGATGGCCCGCTAAGCTTGTGTCTTTTGTTTATTTTTATTTTATTTTATTTTATTTTATTCTTCTGTCCAGCGTGAGACTAGTTACCGCAAGCAGTAAAGTACACAAGCCCATCATATTCATTTTTTATCTTCACACTCAGAACTTTTCCCACCACTCAGACACTCACTCGGGCACAGACAGAGCGAACTGTTTATGTGTATGCTACAGATCGTTTCCCTTCTTTTCCTCCTGTCCTGCTGGTCTGCTCTGCTCTGCATCAAATGCACGTGCTTTAATTTCCCCCCTCCTCTCTCTCCCTCTCTACACGGAAACGGCAAGTAACTACAAAGCACCGCCCGCATAGCCTACGTCAAGGCCAGCCCAACCGAATCCCAAGCCCACGCCCAAACCCAAGCTTGATCCTATCTCACCGAAGTACAAGCCTAAACCTAAACCTAAGCCTTAGCACATAGCAGCGGACAGCGGCAGCCACGGCAAAGCCCCGCCGGTCCGCTGCTCTCTTCACGGGCAGAGAAAGAGGTGGGTGATGTGATGGCGAGTTGTAATAGCACACTTGGCGATGAAACACGCATTCTGGAGTTCAAAAAGAGCACCGGAGGAGTAGACATGCGCTTCTTTCTTTTTCTTTTTTTTACGCGCAGCAGGCATTTGGGGGATTTTTGTAAGATATAAAGTACCTTGCCGTACTATTTATTATGGGTAGATACAGTGACATCACATCACAGCTTGCATTATCTTGGGAGATCGGAAATTCTAGCAATACTAATAAAAATAAAATAAAATAAAATAAAAAATAGCAAACGCATCACGACCAGTGAGTGTGTCCGTCTTCTTGCCTCTCTTCCCTCCCACATCCCATGACAGCCATGGCCCCCTCTGGCTCTCGCTCCAACTCTGTCTGTCTGCTGCAAACCGTAGGTATCGGCGCAAACGCGCAGCATTTAGAAAGCGGCAGTAGCTTTGCTGTTGTGGATGTTGCGTGTGCCATGCGCAATATTAGATGATGCATTGTTATACGATACTCAGGAGCAGAGGAGTGGCAGTCAGTAGGCAGAGCCCCTATGTCTTGTTTGTCCGGCTGTCCGTCTCGTCTCACCTCCCTACTTTGCGCCAGTCAGCCAGTCCCCTTTTCTACTCAAGCATTCCTACAATTACATCTGTTGCTCCTCCATTGATCCAATTGAGCCAAGTATTGCTTTCCCTCTCCCTTTTCCAGCTCGCCTTTGTCGCACTCGCGCTCGCTCCCGCTTTCGCTCTCGCTCTCGCTTTCCCCCCTCCCCTCCGTCTTGCTGGCTGTCCCTCCTCGCCCCAGCAGCGAAAAGGTTGTGGTCGAGCCAGGTGCCAAGCCAGAAGTGGACGGACAATAAAATCACAGAAGAATAAATTGAAAATAAAAATAAAAATAAAAAGGCTCTTCTGCTCCACCGTTCGTTCACCTACCTATTTGCTACGCTACCCTACTACTAGCCGATCAGCAAAGGAACAAACTGGACGAAAGACCAAAGAGAAGAAGAGGAAAGGAAATAATAATAACAATAAATAAAAAACGCCCCAAGAAACACAGCAGAACGAGAACAGAGGCTCTGGGCCTGCTGGTTTGGCTCGGCACTTCGCATGAGCTCTTCCTCTTCCCTTCCTCCTCCCCTTCCTCCCCCCTCCTCTTCCTCCTAACCATCTTCTAGATTCATACTACCGTAGCATCTTCGCGCCTCACCTCGCCTCGGGGGCCAACTGAACCTCAAAACCCGTACCTGATAACAGAGAAGCGGGATTCGCTGTTCTATTGCTTCTGCCTGGCCTTGTCATGCATGAGCACGAAGCCATCCCAAACAAAGGCCAAACAGGCACAGTAAACAGTAAACAAAAGCCCATAAAGCTCCGCACGTGAGGCACATGAGGGCTGCCAAACCCCGTCTGCGCACTCTTCATCCTCTCCGTCCCCTGTGTCAGCCAATCACAGCCCATATATATGCATAAAATACCCACTGTTCTGCTGGTCATCTTCCCCACAGCTTTTCTCACAGCCTACTTTGCACGTTGTCACTTTCGTCACCCAAAAAAGCCCTGTTCTACCTCTCTTCAAAATACAGCCTGTCTGTCTATCTGTTCCACTAAAATGTCAGTAACAACTTAATTTACGGGGCCTTGTCGGTTGCCGCACACACGCCTAAAAACATGGCCGGCATCCGCTGATGTCCGCGCACTCGAGTACAGAGGGTTGTCTACGATGCTTTGTTAGGGTTAACATTCTGTCTTGCCACCAAGCACAAGCTGTCCCTCCTTCCTTTTTCTGCCTGCCTTTTGAGCATTCCGCTCAGCCAGTCTCGCACTGT
This sequence comes from Ceratocystis huliohia, assembly GCA_038382965.1. NCBI lineage: Eukaryota > Fungi > Ascomycota > Sordariomycetes > Microascales > Ceratocystidaceae > Ceratocystis > Ceratocystis huliohia. The sequence goes on along the minus strand of JAXCEX010000065.1, from coordinate 24,585 downwards.
GCCTCGGCTTCGTTGGCTTGCTTTGCCTCCCCCCCCTTTCCTGGGTTGTCTGTGCCTTGACCCTTTTTCCCTTGGTGTTCTTAGCTTGCATTTCTGGTGATATCCCTATGACAAGGAGATGGGAGACCGGCTGTGCAACGTGCAGCCTTCTCTTCTCTATCTGTCTCCTTGTCACAGCCATGGCCATGAACATAGCCCGTAGAGCTGGTGCACATATACACAATACGAACTGTCCCATCGCTATCCCAGCTCGTCCCCCTCCTACCGGCCGTTAGACCTGCGCTGCCATGGTGTTTCGGTACGCCAGATATCCAAGCTTCCATCGGTCAGTCAGCCGGTCTTGTCTTTTGCCTCCTTGACCTTTCCTTTTTGTTCCCTCCTGTTCTTGTTTATTTTTGGCTCTCTACATACCGCTCCAGGCACTGTTCTCTCTGATACCGTTGCGTGCAGTGCTTTGTACGTGCGTTACTAGCTTGAACTGGGGCTTTGTCTGCTGCCCCTAGCCTCTTGCATTTCTCTCTCCCCCTCTTCTTGCCTCTTCATTGTTGGGCTCCTCTTTCCTCGAGTGCTTGATAAGGGAAAGGAGTCTTTGTCAGCTATTCTTCTCTGCCTCATCTAGACACTAATACACCATTGACTCATAGTGCTTAGAGTGAGCCGAGGAAGTAGCCAAGCTAGCTACCAGTCGTGGTGATGTCACCAAATCAAGACCAATAGAGCAAAATTTCGGCACTTATTTGGCCTGCATATTTCTGTGCGTAATCGTTAGCCCTTAGCCAAGAAACTCAAAGGGAAATGTCGTAAATAACACCTCTTGACAAAAGGCCTTGGGTTGAGTGTTTCTTTCTCTAGAGGATGAGGCAAATCTGTCTCTCTTCTCTCTCGGCTCCTATCTTACTACTTCGTGTCTCTTATTCGGTTAAATCGCTCGGGAGCTGTTGAGGCTCGATAAAAAGATAGAAGTGCTAAAAAAAATATTCAGCTCGTGATATGTTATACTTGCTAGGAGTCTTTATCAAAACCTTGCCATAGCTAGTCTAGAAGTCTAGATAGGACCAATAATGTAAAATATTACCTAATTATTTCTTACCCACTTCCTTTTTCTTGTTTCTATTTTCTTACATCGTCTCCTAGCCTCTTTCGTCTCTATACTATTGGCCTACTAAAAGCTTGACGATGAAGTAACTAGGAGTTTTCCGATCGCGCATGTACGAATATCAAGAGCCTCGCAATCCTGTATAGGGTTAATATTAAGATCATATGTATTAGGGTTATGGAGGCCTTGAGAGCTCACTGTGTAACGTAGAAGATATCATGGCTGGATCTCAAATCTTCATCCATTTGTTGCCTATTGCTCCTTAATGTCACGTACACAATGCATGGCCTTGTCTAAGTGCTGGGATATATGCTGCCTTCCAATTATCTAGAATAGATATCTCCGTTTACACTTCAACGATCCAGGCATGGAAACAACAGTACCTCTCCTCTTTTCCTTCAAAACCATACACTTGTGAGTCCTGAGTGCTGAGTGCTGTGAATAAGCAGAAATAGCAAGACTTACTCTATGGATGCCCTTTTATCCTATGAGTTCCGGCTTAGTAGACAATCAAACTAGGCCCAGCTCTGAGTATAGTAACCGCGATGGCTACGATAGCTATACAGCCTTGGAAGCGACCACTTGGGCATCCACTGGCTCATAACCACCTTTCCATGAAAATATAGCTTCCCCAACTGTGGTCGAGGCCAGGTGAAAATGCTAGTGATGCCACGTTAACACTTAGATCCATCCGAATAGTACTAGCATCCCATCACTAGATCGCCCACAGCCTTTATATCATGTGTCACTTGTTGCCCAAGCATGTATAGATGAGCCATTCGGGAACAAACAGCCATGTTCTAGTTTGTATTGGCCAGCTTTTATGATTCGTGTAAAACTTTCTCATTGTTCTCCTACTTTGGCAAAGCTATATAGGCTCAGTCTATATACAGTTCAAATACTAGGCGACGCATAACTTGGATAACAAACATCGCATCTGGGGACTGACAATGAAGGCTTCCATATAGCCAGTAGATGTTGATATAAATAGCAAAGGCACGGTGAGCAGCTATCTGTAAGACCGGTCTTTGCTTCTTTTCTTTTTGGCTGCTCAAGTGGCAGATGCTATAGCTTGCAGGGCAAACTTGAACAGTGATGTTCCGTGTTGTCAACTTGGGTTTTGAAATGCCTGGCCTTTTAATTCTTATACCACGTCACCTAGCTGCCTGCCTGTCTAATATTCCTGTAGGTGCAGTCCAGCGTTTCTTTCTATCACTGTGCTCCTCACCTAACTCACAAATGAGACTAGATTATTCTCGCCCTTGACCCTCACGATGGCCTCACAACAACCTACGCCTCCCATGGTAACCTTATCGACGCCCAGTCCTTCAGTCCTTCCTTGCCTATCATCTCCAAAAATGCCAGAAGCCCAATGGCCATGATCCAAGTGCCTCGAGATGCGTGTTTCTCTCCTTGCTAGGCACATGCGTCACATGCTGTTGCTGGACAAGCTTGTCATACACCATATCTCTACCAAGACCAGCAATTTCGACCTTGCAATTGTGGTCGAGTGTCTCCAGCATCTAGCACATCCCCCAGCGCTCAGTGACTATCACCCTTAGCTTCCGTTAATGGTATGGGTTCCCTTCACTTCTATCTAGTTAGAAATCTCACTGCACACGAAACTCGACAGACTTGTCCTAGAACGCACACTCTACCTGCTTTATTGGCGTGTTTCCCATTACCTTTGAAGCCCCATATTGCCTTTTCTACTCTATTTGGTCTATATCAACATCACAGCTGCTGTTGCTGCTTCTTAGCTGAGGACCTACCAGTCACGTAGTCTCACTTGACAGTTATCAATCAAGTCACACACACACACACACACATTCTCTCTCTCTCCTTACTTCTCTATATGCCCATGTCTCAATTTCATGATGCCAAAGCTGCCCGGAACGTGAGCGGAACTGTCGAACGTGAAACAAAACCCAAGACTCGGACTCGGTTTAGCCGTCGTCTTTTCTTCCTTTTGTTTTCGGTTTTGATTCATCCTTGGCAAACACAAGTCAGCTTTTGAGGGTTTTCAGGACAGAGGAGAGGATAAAAGGAAAAAATAGGAGATCAAACAGAAGTCACCGTTGAAACTGAAACTCGATATGTATGGCGTGAGCCAGCGGACGAACGCCTCTCGGGACTTGACGGGCAGAAGGTGTGAAAGGGAGAGATTTGTCATTTATAAAGAGCTAACTCGTGGCAGGTTTAAGTTTGAAACATCGCGTATCAGAGCCTGCTGTGCAAGCACTGAAAGAAGTCTTACGCCCAGGTTCGGCTCATACTAGAGCATGCGTCAAAGAAATAATACGTTGTTGCATGTTTACAAAGGAAAAAAAGGAAAAATATTATATGCACCTAGATATAGATAGGACAGGACTAGTGCTAGTGGTCCTCTTGAACACAAAGTTCCTAGCCAACAGCCAAGCATATGAGGGGGCGCCGAGCAACTTTTAGACGAGACACAAAGTCAAGGCCCAAGTGCTAAGTGGGAAGCTCACTTTATTCTTATGTGCAAAATTAAATTTGCATGTTACTAAACTAGCGCCGAACAAGTATCGCTTCAAAGAAGAGAAAGAAGACTAAGCCAAGAGAGAAGCAGATGAGGGGGAAGGAGAATAGGTAAAGAGGAATTAATATCAGGGCTTTGACTCGAACTTTAGGGTCCCTCTCTCAGAAAGCTCTGCCTTTCTTCCCGTCTCTATCTAGCCCATTATGATATGTCTGTGTGATTATATGCTCATGAGGAATTAAAATCGCTCTTGTCTGTGCTGCCGATCATCGTGATAGCAGATGATATGGTGTGACGAGGAGAGGGTTTGAGAAAGAGGGCATGAGAGTTGGGGAAAGATGGAAAAAGACAAGGAGGCAAGTAAAGTAGACGCCCGACCAGAGACCAACCTGAATGAGTGAAAGAAAGCGATTCGGTTAGAAATCTGTAAATTAACAATGGTGAGAGAAGAGAAAAACAGAGCGCCAAGTTGATCGACGTGCAAGCTTCGTTTTAGCCGAGATTTGGGGTCTTGTATCTTTCATACTTTCTTTCTCTTCCAACTCCCCCGAGATGAGGAGATGAGACTCTCGTTCTCTTTGGCCAAGGTTTTTCCCTTATGTTTACATCTGCCAAATGCTGCCATGTGATCGCGAAATCCAGGGGCGGGAGCTTCCAAACTCTTGATTCATTTTTTGATTCCATTCTTTGCTGTCTCTCTCTATCTCTCCCCTTTCATGAATTCCATGTTCTTTCTGTGACCTTGCTGTTATATATGATCTTCTTCATCATATAAAGATTCTAAGTGTTTATGGCCGAGAGATAGAGAGAAACACACACAAACATGCAGGCAAGAATGCTCTAATTGAAAACCTGCTCTTCCTATGTCTATATCCTATCTTTCGCCCCTATCGTCTGCGTCGGATCTGCAGCTGAGGCTATCAAATCTAGCTGGGTGGCTTATATGATTTCCATGAGAGAAAGAAAAAAAAAGAGCCTGGCCTAGCCAAATGTGGCCTGATTGGATATGGGTCTAGCTTGACCTGGCCCTGCTCTTGCGTAGTATATTATTATGTTTGTATGGTTGACAAGATGGAACAGGCAAACGAGAGAGTCTTTCTTATCCCCTTCTTCTTGCCTCTGCCCCATTTCCCAGCCTCTGGAAAGGCTAGAAAGACAGGCTCTAGACTCAAATCCGTCGATCATGGCTGCATTGAAGGAAGATGCGAGTGTTTATATGGGCCTAGGGTCGTGTGCTATAGCGTGGATAGGGCATTCTTCTCCTCTTGGCTTTCCTTTAAAGGATTATCCCAACAGTTGTACTGCGTCTTGTCTGTATTTTCTTTTCCTTCCTTCGTGTCTCTTCAACTACACAAAGAGAAAGCAAGCAATGCCCCTCTTCCTCTCGCCTAACAGCCTCCTGGCTGTAAACTTGACTATAAATTCCTATTCTATTTAGTAGGAAGAGGATACAGACAAAGAGCTAGCCAGCTAGGCTCAGGCTAGAAGAAGAGGAAAAAAAAAGAAGCGAAAAGAGGAGATCCAAGTCCTCGAAGGTCATAGCGAAACAGCAGATTCGAGGTTGAAGTATGCATCTCTTAGGGTTGTCAGTTGTCTAACAGATCTCCTAAGCCCGCCGCCCATCACATGAGCACGCCTGTAATTAATGTGAAAGGGCCCTATATGTAAGACTCTTTTTCTGGGGGCCTGGCACGTTTCACCACTGACCCCCGAGTTATTACAAATATAGATGAAGACGCGAACCACACGGTCGCGGTCTTTCTTCTAGAAGTCTGTAAAGTGCAGAAGCTTTTTTTCGCTGAGCACGGATAAGATAAAAGAGAATTGTAACAAAACCATAAGTCGTGAACCACTGGGACATAGTACCCGGAAGCGGGATAATTCTACAGCTCCTATTTGTCTGCATTGGATTGGGGCTGAAGAGGCCAGGTTCTGAGGCCTGGCTCCTGAGAGGGTCTCCCGTTTATAGGGCTTCTTCAACCTGTACATGAGTGGAGGAAGAGCCCTACGGATTTCCAGGCCTAGAATCTACGCCCGCACGGGGAGCCAAAAGAGAAATAGGCGAGAAGGAAAGAAAAAAAAAGTAGAAGAGGGCAAGTAATCAAAGCCTAGAGCAGACGAAGGAAGAAGGGGGAGGGGGGCTTGCTCACTAGCTGAGCCCGCGTAACCTCACCAACTTGTCGGAAAACCTGGGCGAGATCGATGCCCATTTTTGATATTCTCTCTGTAATCCTTACAAAGCAACAAAAGAGAAGAAAATTGAAGCCCGTTAGTTGCCTTTGTTTTTCCTCGCTCTTGGTGTAGTTGAAAAATTCTCCGGGCCTGCAATATAAAATCCCATATAGATCCTGCACAATTTCCAACTTTCGGGTGGCAGAGCCCCCCTTTTCGAAGAGCTTCTCTTCTGACCCGGGGTTTCTTGTCCTGTCTTGCCCCGAGATTGAATTGAATAATAAATCAAACTGGGGGGGGGGGGGGGGAGTAAAAAAAAAGAGACGTGAAAGCTTGGATCTCTATGCTCCCCGGGTAATGGCGACTGGCCATAGCTTTAATCACCATGAGCAACAATGACAAAGAGTGGGGAGAGATGCCTGGATTCCAGACTCGAAGGCCGATGTAATTCGAGGCCCTCATGTCTGGTGCAAGATGTCACAGTGGCAGTCACAAGTGACAGTGATAGGTGTGTGAAGTGGTCAAGTCCAGGCGAAGTGATAGTGACGCGGCCAAGCGGAGACAATGGCTATCAAGCACAGGCTCCTAATGGAGTATATCACACTGAGGTCATCTCTCTGTCTCCTTCTCCTTCTCTCTCTCTCTCTCATTATTACTCTCGAGAAATTGAAAATACGATTTCCATGGCAGATTGCCTAATCAAGCCACAAGCCCGGCCCAGCCCAGCTCAGAACATATCACCAGCGAGCAAGTTGACAGTCTAGTCCAAGGCCCGCAGTCGACAGCGGGTGAGACCCGCCCGATACCCGCTTCGTTGGATGAAGTTGTCGGGGATAAGGGGGCAATATACCAGGAGATATGTAACCCTTGCAACAGGGGAGAGGGCGAGAGAAAGAGAGAGTAAGGCCTTGAGATGAGGGTCGTATATGACAGGGAAGGCACAGGAGAATAGGAGATATTCGTTTTGTTCTTCTTTTTCGTCACAGAGTTCTCCGCATAGAACCAATTGATGGCCTGGACGAAACATCGGGCCCACGCTTTGCTCATGAAACTGAAATTTGCTGTGGTAAATTTTGAAACCATGATATCTTCGTTGTTATAGTACAGTGTACCAGAAGAAAGACTCGAGCTAGAGGCGGGCTTGGTGAGACACAGAACACAGTGACTGCATCTAAAGATGGAACATGCCATCCGATATTGAAAAGAAAAAAAAAGCGAGACAACAAAAAGGCTGCCTGTGCTATATTGGTTGATGAAGAAAATCGCGACACTCGGCCAATCAAACGGCCATCTTGTAAGAACTTCTTTCGTCTCCTTAGGCGGTCCAATCCCTGTCTCTCTTCGCCCGTCTTCCTCGTCCTCTCTCGCTCCCCCCCTTTTTACCCCTCCTCATCAGCGTCTTATTGACGGGCCCGTCTTCCGCGGCTCTCCCCTTGTTAGCTGACAAGGCCCCGGTGGCTTTTGTGGCTTGCGTGCAAGCTTTGGGGCTTGTGAGGCAAAGCTGAAGAAGGCGTCAATTGTGATGGCCTTGCCTCCTTCAAGTCGAGCATTCCCACCAAAGACTGTGACAGGGGAGGGGGGTGTTTAAGAATCACCGCTGATTTTGTGCGGATATATGTCCACCGTATATTACCTCTACCCAGCTGTGCCTAGCCGAATTATATAATTTTCGGTACAATGATTCAGGCACAAGGCCATGTACGAGTGTGCGCATGTGCATGTGAAGACATACGAACCGTTTTTCAGAGATAGACGGGTTGCAGGCTAGTAAGCCATGCAAGGGTTTGGGTTAACCTGTGCTCTTTCGAAGGACAAGTACCTCCCTACGCCAGCAGAAATAGAGCACGATAAAGCCAGCCAGGGAAACCAATACTCCTCGATATGATGTCCTCCTACGTTCCATTTTTAACAACATCAAAAACGCCAATATATTTGCGCCATGTCTTGGTGTCTGGTTTTCTGGTTTTCTAGTTCTCTGGTTTTGTAGTCCCGTTCTTAACTGTCTCAGGACGTGTTTCCAGCACCAGAACGCAGCAAGCAAAAGAGAGAGCACCAGAAGCAAGACTGGGTTTTATGCCACCATGTAAATAGCTTTTTCGTGCTATTTTTGGAGCTGCTCTAGTTTGACATTGCTATTCCTTAATCTCATGCCTAGGTACTATGGTGAGGGTTAGTCTGATATTATGACGCCTATGATGCTTAGGTGGGCTCTCTATAGCGTGTTTCTTGTACCTGCATAAAGACCTTTCGCATTGAACATGAATATGCATAAATATAGTGCATAAGATTGCAGAGATATACGTGCACAAAGAACAGAGACCTCGTGGCATTTTCACCCAATCACACACCAGCCAGCACCAGCTCGCTTGTGACACAATGACGACATAAAAGAGCACAAGACACCTAGACCGGAGCGGAGTTCTTTTAATAGTGAGCCCACATCACGCCGTCACATTCTTTTTACATGTTTTTTTATCCTTTGTAAGGGGGCTTTGACGTCTAATTTTATTAGTCCTGATATGGCCCTTCTTGCTCTCTAGCTCTCTTAGAGGCCCTTTATTAGAGCCTAGGCTTTACCTGTTAGCGTTTAGCCCTATTCTCCTGTTCTCGGGCGCTGTCACACGGCACCTTTGGCCCGTCCGCTTCCCTGAAGAGAGGGAAGACACGAGAAACGCTAGGCAGATTTGCAACGGCGAAAATGACTTGACTTGCTCAGCTCCAGATTCTCTTCCTTTTGTTCGTCTTTTTTTTTACCCCCTGCTCTTTGGCGGGGGGCTCAGCTTCTCCTATCGTCATCACAGAGCTATGTGTCGTGTGTATCCATCCCTAAGGCACTTTTAAGCTGCACTATGATTCCTAATACTTCCCAATCACCGCCCTTTCAAAGCCGCTATCGTGTCTTGCGCACTTGTTAGTTTCCTCATAACAGTGGCTTGCCTACCAGGTGGTTCTTTCTTTTGTCATTTACTGCAATTGTCTCCCTGTTGACCTGTGCTTTTCATCTAAGAAAGGGCCTCAACGTGGCGAACAGCTAACAGCTGGCCTGTGCCTCTGTCGCTATTTCCTATCAACCAGACTTGTAGAAATACTGAGGGGCAAGGTGGGGAAGGGGGTGTGGTGTGTCTGCTGGTGTTAGTGTTGACTGGCTGTTGTCCGTATTGTCAAGAAGTGAGCTGTGAGAAAGCAAAGAAAGAACAAAATCTACAGGGTCGAGTCCCGGCCCAGGAATTCAAGGCCCGCACAGACTTTGGCTAGCAGGAGTAGAATCAACTTGCGACACATAAGAGCAAGAAGAGGAAGAAGGGGTCTTTTGGCTGCAACTTACACAATCCCAGGGTTTTTGTGCATGTTGCGCGTCTGTGCCTGTGCGTGTGCTCGCTGGTGCTAATACTTGCCGTCGTTGAGCAGAACGGATTCTGATTGCTTGCTAAGATAAACAAGGGGCTTGGAAATTCTAAGCAAACATGCTGGATGTGCAGATCATGTCCTGTCTAGACTGGTTGCGACCTGCTGCTGTGTGTGTTCGGCGTCTTTTCGAGCCGTCTGCGTCTGTGCCAGCGAGGTAGTGTCTGTGATTTGTGTCAAGTTCTCCTGCCCTTGCCTTTCTTTCGCCCTCTCTCTTCATCTCCTGCTCTTTATTCCCTGTTTGTCATTGTCTGTCTGGCTGCTCAAGTAACGTCAACGCAAGGGGAGACAGCCAAGAAAAGAGCGCAAGATGCGAGAGAGGAAACTGGGCCGAGAGAACAGCAACTGGTAGAGGGGGAAAAGAAAAGGGAGAGAAAGGCGAGGGAGAGCGAGACAGGGAAAAGTTGGCAATGAAGAGCAGTCGCTGACAAAAAAGAGAGAAAGGAGAACCCGAGTGTTTGGGACAAGAGAGGAGTTGCAAGCTCGTTTGCCTATGCCACGCAAGGAGGAGACGTAAATGAACATCTATTTGTCTTGATGTATATGCAGATAGGCTCTTTTCATTCCCATTCCCATTCCTCTTTCTTTTCTTTGCCTATCCCCCCGTCTTCTTTGCAATTTCGGATGTTATGGAAAGGACAGAATGGACAGGATAACGTTGCATGGGTTACCTGTTGCAAGCCCCCTTCTCCCCCTCAATAGATCAGTTCTTTCTTTTTCGTTCTGTTCTTCCTTTGACGCTTCAACACAGACCCCTTTGGCCCCGGAGCTTTTTAGTCCCTACTTTTTGATGCTCTGCTCGCCAGCAGCGTCACAGCCCATAAATAATCCATCTTTGCATGTATGAAAGCGTAATATAGTACAGCTGTAATCTCTATATTCTTCGACAGAGGATAGCGTAGCATCAGCTTGTAAGTATTCGGTACCTTGTTTTGTCTCTGCACGCTGCCTGAAGATCTGCCACGCGCTTTGCAGCCCTTTTACAGCTCTTTGATAGCCCTTTACAGGAGTCTCTTTCACAGGTACGTATATACACTCATACATGTATATATATATGTAAATATATACACATATCTCGTGACGGCCTACTGCATGTACCGAACCTGTTTCTCCCTTGCTTTTTTACCGGCCAATAGGAAGCGAAATCATACACCATTTTAGCCTACCCAGATACGCTCTCGACTCATTTACCAAGTAACAAGTACCGGCATAGCATTAACATTATCAATTTTCTTTGGCTAATTCACAACTGCCATTTGCCCAGTCCACTGCAGCATTTTTTTTTCTTCTTTTGGGCTATTTCTCAAAACGGGATTTTCTCGTGGCTTCCCAAGAAAAAAGATAACGCCCAGGATTTCAGGCAAGCTTGACCACATGAAAGTCAGCCAGCCAGCCAAAGATATTCAGCCAAAGAAGGGGCTTCTTGCTTCATGGGTGGGTGGTTGGAACAAACTCGCAGAAAAAAGGAGCCAGTGGCTTGGATGGCAGCGATCAAAATAGAAAGAACTAAACAGCTTCCGAACAGTCATGAGACAAGCCCATGGCTAAAGAAAGTGCACGCACTTTTTGCACTTGCCTCGCGAGCGCTGTCCCATTTTAAACATAGTCTGACCCTCTCACACTCGTTGTCGTTGTTATTGCTGTTGTTGCTGTCGCTGTCGTCATGCGTATCGCATAAGCCACGTTCAACACCGACTCTACTGCTGTTGGTCTTTTTGTCTGGCCGGGTAAGAGTGTGCAGTGCATCCTTGAGGAGTGCGGCACAATTTGGCTCTGAAAGTTGAACCAAAAACTCCAACAAGACAAACGAGGCAACTGCATTATTTTGCTAGGGAATGAGCTTGCGTAAGAGAGCAAATAAAACCCGGCAGAGGTGTGAGTGCAGATTTGGGCTTCCTTCCTGTTCAACCCATGCTTCGTACTTTCATGTTGTTTCTCCCCCGCACTGAAAAACTCGCGTTGGTTAAACGTTTGCAAGAGGAAGTTGCGCGATTATGACCTTTTTTCTTCTCCCCCTCACTATTTCTGGTTGTTTCCATTTCGAGGCTCCTCTTTTGTTGTACGAAATTTTCCATATTGCTATCCCTTCGTCCCTTCCCCCCTCCCCGCGCCAAGAATGATCGTAAGCTCCTGGTAATGTGCAAAGTTTTCACTCCCTGCTATTTTCTTGTTCACCGGACGGATTATCAGACCATTAACAGTCCACCTCCGCCTAACGGCCAGCAACTCGATAAAGAAAGAGCTTTCTGGACTGGATGCACTAGGGCACCTGCTTTATTGGGGAGGTTTTAGTCTTGGTATGTAGAGGCCGTCAACATTTGTAAGTTGCTTTCTAGCTTTGTAACTCCATTGTGCGCAGGTGGCAACTTCCCACTTTCTTCAACGCATCCTGCCATTGTTTTTGTGGGTTTTCTTGACTTAGCTCAGCTTTGGATTTCGTCAGCTAGTAGGTGGACTTTATTGTGCCTTATTGACGATGTTGAGTCAGCACAAGAGCTATCATCTTGCTTGTCTCTGGCGTGTCTGTCCTTTGCTCCTGCTACCTGTGCTGCCCACAAGAAAAAAAAACAAAAAGACAGCTCCCCCTCATGCCTTGGTCTTAATTCAACCCCTTGAGTGGCTTGTTCGTATCCCCCCTGGCTTTTTCACGCCCTCCACAAGGCTCTACTCTACACCCTGAAGCAAGCTTGTATCTCGAGGAGATCTACATACATGTGGTATTGTAAACACATAGACATACGTTATACAGATACACAATTCTTTCTCCTTCCTAGTTCTCAATAGGTCCCCTGTCTTCTCAATCCCTGTGTCGCTTGTCGCTTTCGTTCTCCACCCATCCCCCCTCTCTCTTTCTCTTTCTTCCCAATCCATCTCATTGCTATGTCAATCCCAGCTTTTGAGTCCCTATTCCGCTAGTGTGGCCGAGATGGTAAGCCAGCAAGAGAACACGGGGGTCAGGGAAAGGGCAAGGGAGAGGAGAAAAAAGAGGGCAGGGCAAAAACTATCAGGAGAGATGGATGAGGACAAGAACGAGGACAAGAGGGCGTAAGGGAAACAAGAGTAGCTAGGGAGGGAGTCGTAGAAAAAAAGAGCAGGTGTGGTGTAGAAACGAAAAGATAAAACCAGTCCCGTTTGTGCTTTCCCAGCAAGTACTTGCCTTTGCCTGGTCTTTCCTATTCAGGCTGATGAAGAGCAGGAAGAAGAGCGAGGGAGAACTAGAAGAGGCATAAAAGGGAAGCGAGCAGAAGGAGGAAGGGGTGTGTGGGTTGTGAAGGCGTGTGGTTATGGTGAGGTGAGAGGCCCCAGAAATAAAACGATCAAATAAGTAGAAATTAAGCTTCAGTATCATCTAGGCTAGCAACAACCATGCTCGTCTACTTGCTCTTCTGCTCTTGTCCTCCTGCCTTCCTTGCCCTCCCGCTCGCTCTCCCGTTTGCTCTCTCCTTAACTGGCCTGGACTCCCCTCGTCCTCCGCCTTCACGTTTTTTCGTACTTACACATTATGCCAACTCGACTTCAGCAGAGCTCTTCTTTTTTCTTTTCTTTTTCTTTCTTTTTTCTTCGTTATTTTTCCTTTTTTTCGTTTCCTTTTTCTCTGCTTCACGACGTTCATTTCTTATAATACGGTTTTCTTTTGTCTGCGTATTGCCTTGCTTTGCCCTGATCATTAGACCTTTGTGCTACGCTTAAGCTGGAATTCCTTCTTTCTCATCTTTACCTCTCAAACTATCGCCATCGACGCACAGTGCTAGATGCCATTATCCGCGCACAGCACAATTACATCTGCAGCCTCTTTATCTCACGCAAGGATTCCACACAGCTACAAGATATTTGCGCCTTTACGAACCGGTATCATTACATTCGCAAGAACATTCGGGCTTCATTGTTCCGCCAGCCACCCGCGTCTACTGTTCACCAACAAACTAGCACCCTCTTATATTAGACATAGGCCTTGATTCATAGAGCATCTCATGGTTTTTCTTACGACATAGGACGCCTTAGCTTGGAAGCTATCCTCTACACATCATGGAAACAGCTTATGCTGCTTCTCAGCCCTTGCGGAGTAGTCTCCAAGTAGCTCCTCTCAGCATCCACAAGAACAGCATATCACTGCAAGAAGAATACCAACAACAACGGCAGGACCAAAGCCAACATCAACATCAACCACGACCACATCACAACTATCAGCTCCAAACCGCCTCTACACAATCACCACATTACTCATCAGGTGACCACCATTCAATATCTCCCTCTTCATCGAGCCAGTACCAGCTGCAACCCGGCAGTAGTAATTATGCCTACAAGTCTTCTGTCCCAGCTTCTTCCTCAGATATGTACTCCCAGTCTCAAATAACACCACCGGCAACCCCTCGGACAGGCGTTGATGGCTTCGAGTCAAGAACAAACCACATCCATCATCAGCAAGTTATAGAAGAAGAGGAAGAGACTCAGTACGATGACCAACAAGAAGATTATGAAGAAACACATGTTCTGCAGCCACCCGTATTCCACAACTTTCTCCGCGCCATCTTCCCATTTACCCCTACTACATCCTCTGGAGAAGCTAGTGTTACTCTACCACTAAACGAGGGCGATGTCATCTTGGTGCACTCAATACATACTAACGGCTGGGCTGATGGTGCTTTGCTTGCATCAGGCGCCCGCGGATGGCTGCCTACTAACTATTGTGAGGCATACAACCCCGAGTATATGCGCGGCTTGCTAGCCGCCCTTCTAAGCTTTTGGGACTTGTTAAGGAGTACCTCTGTAAAAAACGAAGAGATCTTTGGAAACCAGGAGTTCATGAAGGGCATAATTGCCGGTGTGCGCTATCTATTGGTAAGAACACGACCGATTCTCGCTCTCCTACATTCTCTGTACTCATGTCCTCCGAATCGCCGGCTAACGTCAACACTTTCCCAATTTAGGAGCGTACAGACTGCCTCACTCGCGAGTCTCCAACAATACAGCGCAATGACTACATGCGACGAGGGCGCAAATCACTCTTGGCCGAGCTTTCGACTCTCGTGAAAATCGCCAAGCAGCTTCCCGACTGCCAACGGGGAATTTTACCTCCTGGGATAACCGATGTGAGCGACATTGTAGACCAAATGATCTTGAAGGCATTCAAGATTGTGATTAAGGGCGTGAGATTTCTGGACCTGCATGAAGAAGACCGCCGTCACCGCCTGCCACCATCCATTGACCCCCCTGCTGTACCTGTAGTAGCAGAGACTTCTTCGGCCTCTAGTGTCTCGTCTGCATCTAGCCGGTCTCAAACGCAGCCACAGGAACAACTATCGCACAGTATGGCCAGCTCCTCTATCCCTCCTACGCCCCCTGCCGACGATACCTCGTCATTTGACCCTCCCCCTGCCCCGCTTGTTGACGGTTCTTCGTCATTCGAAACACCTTCTATTTCGTCTTCTGACGATGTCGCCGTTGCTATTGATACCACGGGCTCTGCTACTGTGACCACTACTATTACTGCACCGGGCTCTGCTCCCACCTCCGCTTCTACTTCTGCCGCCTCTACCCCTACTACTACTCCTACATTTGCGCTTTCTGCAAGAACCCGCAGCGACGTTAGAGAAAGCTCTTCTCGTCGCCAATCACTATTGTCATATGGCCCTCAAAACACACACAGCGTACAGACTGTTGTCACACTGCCCAACAAGCGTCTCTCAAACGCTTATTCCCCGGGAGCAACGGCCTTTGGTAGAAATAAGCCCGTTAACAACAACAGATTATCATTTGCTGGCTCTACCCGTGTACAACGGTGGTCTTTGGGAATTTCACATCGCATGTCAGTGGCGGGCCCTGCTTCTCCTCTTCCAGCTCAGCAGCACCTAGTATCGCAACGTCTTAGCAAAAGCCACGATACTTTTCTTTCTCATCTTGGATCTTTTATCGGGCGCCTTCAATTTCAATCACAATCTCACACGGAGCTCGTGTTGTCTATTAAGCAATCTGCAACTTCAGGTGGCGGATTACTCGCTGTTGTTGATGTAGTGTGTTTTCAGACTACCGTTAGTGCTGACATCATCACTGCCGCCCGCGCTTCCATGTTCGAACGCATTCAGGAACTGGTTTCTGCTGGCCACGAGATCATTAAAAAATCTTCGCCCGAAGACACCGATGCCGTCATGCCTCAAGAAAAAGGAGTTTTGATCGCTGCTGCGACCGGCTGCGTCAAGGCAGCGGGCGACTGCGTGGCTAAAACTAAGTGGGTTGTTGAGCGAATCGGCGATTTCGAGTTTGAACTCGATGAATCGTGGTCTCTTGGGATTGACCTTTCAGTCCTGGACTTTTCAAACGATAGCGCCGCTACTGTTACTTCCTCAGAACCAGCTGCACAGATCGTCGAGGATGACAGCGAAAAGTTTGATCCTTCAACCGATACTGTGTCGGAGGACCGTGACGCTCAGCAATCACAAACTTCAGTCTCTGATTCCATGTCTAGCGATGTTCGCCAGTCTGGGACCAACGAATCCCAAAAACCGCAACACACTACCAAGCCCAGCATCGCTGCCTCTCTCGATAAGCCTCTTCCTGAAGTTCCCCAAGTCGAGGTTACTACTCCCGGTACCACCGAGTCCTTCGATAACATCGAGACTGCCCGTCACAGCACTACTTCGATTTCTCACTCGCGCCCTGCTTCGGCACAAGGCTCTGCTATCGCTTCTCCCCGCCAGGATAATGCCCCAGAGTTGACTTCCCCGGGCTTGCCCGCCTCCCCCAAGTCATCTCGTCTTTCTCTCCCTCCCCTGCCTCAGATTTCCACGACCATCGATAAGGTGAGCTCTGAGAGCCATCCAGATGAGGTCACTTCTGCTGCCACTACTGACTTCCAACCCTCACCCACGTTCGAGACTCCTGCCACTTCCAGTGCCGAAAGTGGCACAACTCACACTAGCCGGGATTCTGAGTCGAGCATGTTGTCACGGACATCCACTCGCGCTACTACTCCTGATGGTCCTCGCAACAAATCATCCATCTCTGGACTTAGCACAAACAGCTCGTCAAAGGCTGAGTCTATTGTCGCCAGCCAAGATGCTGACGTTGAGGATGACGAGAACAAGCTTTTGGTTAAAACTTATGCCCATGAGCTCATGTTCAACAAAGAGGGACAGGTTACTGGTGGCACTATCCCAGCCCTAGTTGAGCGTCTTACTACTCATGAATCCACCCCTGATGCTATGTTTGTGTCTACCTTTTACCTTACCTTCCGCCTATTCTGCAGCCCTGTCCGCTTTGCGCAGGCCCTGGTTGATCGCTTTGATTATGTCGCCGGTGCCCCCCACATTTCTGGACCTGTCCGGCTACGTGTGTACAATGCCTTCAAGGGCTGGATGGAGTCTCACTGGCGCGACCAGACTGATCGCGATGCTCTGAGCATCATCGTTCCATTTGCTGATACAAAGCTATCTGCGGTACTACCCTCTGCCGGCCGCCGCCTCGTAGAACTTGCACAGAGAGTTTCGCACGAGGGCGCGCTCGTTCCTCGATTGGTTTCATCCATGGGCAAGACTAATACTGCTATCGCTGCGTATATTTCTCCCGATACACCCCTTCCTCAAGTTCAGATAAGCCGTAGCACTGTCAACGCGCTGAACAATTGGAAGAACGGTGGCCCCTCACCCAGTATTCTGGACTTTGATCCCTTGGAGTTTGCCCGCCAGCTTACCGTCAAGCAGATGAACATCTTCAGCTCCATAATGCCTACGGAATTGCTTGGATCCCAGTGGATGAAGAAGGCCGGAGTTGATGCTCCTAACGTCAAGGCTATGTCCACTTTATCAACCGATCTTTCCAATTTCGTTGCCGAGAACATCCTGGGCTACACCGAGGTAAAGAAGCGTGCTGCTGCTATTAAGCAGTGGATCAAAATTTCGTACCAGCTCTATGAGCTCCACAACTATGATGGTCTCATGGCTATCATCTGCCGTTTGAACAGCAGCACTATTACTCGACTACGCAAGACCTGGGATAACATCTCTCCTAAACGTCGTGAGATGCTCAAGAACCTGCAGGCTATTGTCGAGCCACAGCACAACCACAAAGCCCTGCGCAGCAAGCTGCATGATCACGTGCCACCTTGCCTGCCCTTTTTGGGCATGTACCTAACAGATCTTACCTTTGTCGATATCGGCAACCAGGCTACCAAGCAGCTACACTCTAATCCTGCTACACAGGAAGCCTCGACATCGATGCCAAGCTCGCCTCGCCTAGGCGGCTCGGATAACAATGGTAGCGCTACTAATAGCAAGAGCAACAGTGGCATCACAGTTGTCAATTTTGACAAGCATACACGCACTGCTAAAATAATCGGTGAGCTGCAGCGATTCCAGATTCCATACCGGTTGACCGAGGTGCCTGATATCCAGGACTGGATCTCAGCGAACCTCGAGCGCGTGCATGGCAACGACCAAGGAAATGTTCAGGTCACGTACTATCGGCAAAGTCTAATGCTCGAGCCCCGCGAGGTGGCAGCGGCCATGCAAAGATAGAGAAAAGCAGGCTTAAGCTTCTCTCTTTGCCTATATATTTTTCCCTCTTACCTCTCCTCAATCCCTTCTGCTCCTCCTCAGTCTCTCTTTTTCTTGCCTTTTATTTTTGTCCTTTTTTGGTTATCTGATAACCGCCTTGTGCACCACTTTTTGATACCCATGATTTTCTATCGCTCTCACCTGATGTACACTTATTTTTTTTTTTTTGGAACTTTCACCATTACTCTTGTTATTTTCCGTTTCTCACTTTCTGTGTTTTTTGACGGGTGCGAAAATGATGCACAGAAAGGGGGGCCGACGCGTGAACGTGACATTGATCGGCCTCGGAACGAAGTGGAGGAGGGTTATTTATATTGATTATATATCTACAATTTAACGAGATTATATTACCAAGATGAATTATTTGTTACATGTGTCTTCAGCTGCTGGGGGTGCTGGATTTTTGTGTTTCTCTTCTATCAGATTTCGATTATCTATAACTATGCACTACAAGAATATAAGTTGCGTGGTTCAAGTTGGAGGTCACAAGGAGATTCTCCCCGGCCATTCCCTGGAACACCTGGTACTCTAATCGAAGCATATAACTACAACACCAAAGCTAACTCTGGGTGAAGCTTCCCATTATACGAAGACATCCCACCATCATCATTGGGTTCAAGCTCACTATTGTAAAAATGCTCTTTAGATGTACATTTGCTTGAGTATGTCAACGATGTATAGTGGGCCTGATACAAACATCAAAGGATGTCGTGCTCCTTCCTGCAACACAAGGGGGAGCGCCTAAGAGACTCTTAGTGATCTTTAGCGCGGAGAGAAAAAACAGCAATACTAAAGAGGCGAAGACAGTTTGTCAAGGGAAAAGCCACTACAGTTGTTGTCCCCACAATATGAGAGAGAGGGTGCGAGCTTTGCAGCCATGTGTTTTGCTCACATAGTTTATCTTATTTGTATTTCACTTAGCTTTAATGACATGCGTCACCCAACACTGATAACCATGCTATAGACAGCTGATTCATACTGCCTTACTATTTCCGGCACTCCATAATAATACGACTATAGGAGTTTAGTAGGTAGAGACAAAGATATAGGGACAAGCGTGGAGGAAGTGGAGATTGGGCGGGGGGGGGGGGGGGGGGGGAGGGGGGGGGGGGGGGCTGCCTGGTGTTTTGTGTACGGAGAGGGGGGGAGAGAGAAAGAAGAAAAGCGAGAACAAAAATGAGGGGGGGGTGGGGGATTCGATGAAAGGACTATGCTGGGATCCATTATCATTGGTCTTTATCTTCTCTCCTCTATCTTTCCTCCCCTCAATACCCACTTGTCACGTCACACTCTAGCCCAAAGCTTGCAGCCTTTAAAAAGGACCTAAGAGATACATACATATAGACCAAGATAGAGACAAAACTGGCGATCAACTCGCCCGTCTGTCATGAGATAGCCAACGTGCAACGGCGAGAGCCATTTTCGCTTCGACTCAATGCTGATAAGAAGATTCCTATGCCAACTAGGACCAGCAAGTTTCACGCCTCCAATCTACCCTTCTCATAGTTCTCCTCTGCTGCTCCCACCATAAGCAACAAAGAAACGTTACATGTCAGGTAAATATCCCGTCATAGTCGTATTAGAGCCCTTGTTTAGACTGGCTTCCCACGTCTTACACGCTAGCAAGAAAGCCACAATTACAAGCTTTCTCTCCTCAAGCCAAGAGATACCAAGGGGCACAACTTAGCTGGGCTAAGGTGCTGACGGCAATTTGCCATGGCTGGACAAACTTTAAGTAAGAACATCGTATATCCATGTTTTCCTTCTGCATTGTTACCTTGGGTCGATGTCCGTACGTAGTTGGAGAGTTCCGTGATAAGTTTGGATAAGGGGCTCATGGAGTAAGACAGAAAATTAGACAAGACACTAGTGAAGAGCCCTGTAGTTACAGAAGGGGGCACCCTAAGGCTCTGGCTGTACAGCACCCCTTGTAAGTCGCTGCCAACCCTTGTCGGTTGGAGTCCTCAAAGTACCGGCTAACTCGCCGGGCCAATCAACTCGTGAAGCTGCTTGCTAGGCGTCTAATCGTCTATCCGGCCAATCACATGCGCGACATATCACGATAAGGCAGCCAGGCCTCCACAACGGTTTTTTGCGGGCCGGGCTAGTGAGGGGAAGAGCGATATATGTTGGGGAAGAGAAGGGGGATTCTCGTTGTTGATTACTCGATAGCCTCCATATTTTAGCGACAGAAAACAAACAGTCAAATCTCAACTCGACACCGCATACAGCACATCAGCACCAGGATAAAAACTAGTGCATTTTATCGGCTCATCTATATGCATGACCAATGCTGTACTACCACCCAACTCTCAGGCGTTACCAAAAACGAATAGGAAAAGAGAGAAAAAAAGCAAAACAAAAAAGCGCTTGCATGGACAAAATTAAATCTGACAAGTAACTGCCTTTTTTTGCCCCAAAGAAGGCCCCCCCCCCCCTCCGCCTCTAGCCTCA
Organism: Ceratocystis huliohia; assembly: GCA_038382965.1. NCBI lineage: Eukaryota > Fungi > Ascomycota > Sordariomycetes > Microascales > Ceratocystidaceae > Ceratocystis > Ceratocystis huliohia. The sequence goes on along the minus strand of JAXCEX010000065.1, from coordinate 4,406 downwards.
AGGCCCTAGCCCTAGCCCTAGCTTCACCAGCAAACAGGCAAACAAGCGAGCATACAGGCAAGAAGGTTGTTCATTTTGTGTTTTTCCCCTGCTTCTTTCCTTCCTCTTGCTTTCTCTCATGAGCTACTTCCTGTATTGGAAAACCGCTCCTTCCCGTCTCCATTTTTAATAGCATTCACTAGCTTTGGACTCCCGGGCTGGCGAATGAGACTGTTGGGATCAAAAGGGTTCGTTATGTATCATCTTATCATGGGCCGGCGCGCAAGTTCTTTTCACCGCAATCGCTTGCTGCTTGTCGTTATTATTGCTGGCGTTGTATGTAGCATGAAGTAGTACAGAAATTCAAGTACACGTAGCAGTCGGCTCTGTTAGTCTGTTGTCGATGTAGCAGCAGGAAGCTTATCCCATGCTCCTAACCTACGCTTGCTATCGAGCCCCTCCTCCCTTCAATTTCCTAGGGCAGGTAGTTTCCTGGTTCCTCTGGCTTCGTTTGCTTCTTTCCTTCGAGACGCTTGAGCCTTCCTTTATTGAGCTGCTGGTTACATCTCGACAGAGGGTTTGGCTGAGGCTGGTCCTATGAAGATGGATCTTGCCTTTTTTGCGTTGTAGTGCTCATTGCCCATCCTTCTTCTCTTAGCGTTATCACGGTCCTAAGGACCCTCACATGAACGAAGTAACTGCTCTATATTGGGCTTTTGCTTCTTATCCTCATGTTGTAGACATAAAACCCTCGCAAAGCCTCGTTCCTTTCCTCTTTGCAATTGTCCCTCATTCTTTCTCCATCTTGCTATTCCCATTGGCTTTTTTAACATTCCTCAACTACTGCCAACACTAAACCTGTTGTTTCCCTTGTATTATATTTATTATTCCCTGACAACTAGCCAGTACAAGAAAACAAGGTTTTGCTCTTCCTTTTATTCTTCTTTTTCTCTTCTTTCTCGTATCCTCTCCTCCTCTGCTTCTTTTATTCCCTCCAATCTCCTCTCCTTTCCTTTCACGGACCACTTGATTAGTCCCAGCGTAAGAATCGACTGTTTTGTTAAGACGTTAAGACGTCTAGACGGTCTTCTTATCTCTAGCACGGCGAATTTTTGCTGCTTGTTATCGGCCGTGCCATCGCTGCTCTTATTTTTCCGTCATTACCATTTATTCATTCATTGTGGCTTGCCCCCCCCCCCTTCGGCCCATACATATTTCTGTATTTCTGCATTCTCGCCAATATCTAGCTGAACACCTACCACGCGATTGTTTTTTTGTCTCATTTCCCCTGGCTGGCTCTTCATCATAAAGCCAGAAGGACTCGCTGTTTTCTTCCTGTCTTGATCTGCCTGTCTTCTTCTTGGCTTTGCCTGTCACCGCAGTTTTTAATTACCCTTGTTTCCCTGCAACTTTCTTGGGTACCTTTTGCCTAGCTGTCAATCCGCGGGTATTTTTTCCTGCCGCTGCTATTTTTGAGCTTTGTACCTCTTTTTTCTTGTTTGCGTCGCGCTTGCTTTGAATCTCTTTGTTACCTGCAACTCCTCGAGTTTCTTCTGTCTGTGCTATTCTCGCCGCCTAAAATCTCGCCTGACACCCACCTCTTTACAATCATGTCGGCCGATGCGCCCCCGGCTACGAATGTAGCACCATCAATTCGCGATGAAAAGTCCGGCCCCACTGAGATTGCCCCCCAGTCTTCCAACGATGCTCTCATCCGTCCCGCCGGCTGGCAATACAAGTCTTTTACGATTTTTGGTCGTGAATTGTGGTACGCCTCGCCAAAAGTCCAGCTGTTTATGGTCGCCATGGTGTGCTTCTTGTGTCCCGGCATGTTCAACGCCCTCAGCGGCATGGGTGGCGGCGGTCAAATCGACACCAAGCCTTCAAACGATGCCAACACCGCTTTATACTCCACCTTTGCTGTAGTCGCCTTCTTCGCTGGCACCATTGCCAATGTTGTGGGCGTGCGTCTCACTCTATCCCTCGGTGGCATTGGTTACTCTGTGTATGTTGCTGCCTTTTTATGCTACAACCACACGCAAAATCGCGGCTTTGTTGTCTTCTCTGGCGCTTTTCTCGGTGTTTGCGCCGGTCTACTATGGACCGCCCAAGGTGCTATCATGATGTCTTATCCTCCAGAGGAAAGCAAGGGACGGTACATTTCGTGGTTCTGGGCCATTTTCAACATGGGTGCTGTTATCGGAGCTTTGGTAAGTTGGTGCTCTTTTGCGCTTCTCTTTGCGATCACCAGCCCCCTTTTGATTTGCAATCTAACATTCTCCTTGCGCAGATCCCTCTTGCGCAGAACGTTCATAACGACGCTGGCCCTGTTAACGACGGCACCTATGCTGCTTTCCTTGCCCTTACCTTTATTGGTGCTCTGCTTGCGCTGTTGCTATGCAATGCCAAGAGCGTTATCCGTGAGGATGGCTCCAAGGTTATTCTCATGAAGAACCCTACCTGGAAATCCGAATTTATCGGTCTATACGAGACCATTGCTGACGATCCGTGGATCATCCTGCTGTTCCCCATGTTCATGGCATCCAACATCTTTTACACCTACCAGCTCAACGACATGAACGCCCTCAACTTCAACACGCGTACGCGTGCTCTGAACAGTCTCCTGTACTGGTCCGCGCAAATCATTGGCGCCTTGCTCTACGGTTATGCCCTCGATATTGGTAGTGTCGGCCGTGCCATGCGCGCGAAGATTGCCTGGGCCATGCTTATGGTCTTGACGTTTGCCGTCTGGGGCGGTGGCTGGGCCTGGCAAAAAGACCAGCCCACTCGTGAGGTCGTGACGTCCAAAGAGTGGGAGTCACAGAGAATTGACTGGACCAATGGCAGCCGATACTACGAGCCTATGGTTCTATTCTTCTTTTATGGTCTCTTCGATGCGCTCTGGCAGACTAGTGTGTACTGGTTCATGGGTGCACTATCCAATTCGGGCCGCAAGGCTGCTAACCTGGCAGGTATCTACAAGAGTCTGCAGTCTGCATTTGCGGCTATCTGGTGGGCCATGGATGGAAAGAAGATTTCGTTTGATGCTATGTTTGGCTCTACAGTAAGTTGACTGCCTATGAATAACCAAAAGCCTGAAAGTTCCCTTGCTAATGCCATTTTTTTGTTTCTTGATAGTGGGGCTTCTTGGCCGGTGGTCTGCTGGTTGCAGGTCCTATTATCTTCCTGCGCATCAAGGACACGGTCAGTATGGAAGAGGATCTCAAATTTAGTGACGAGACCGTTGAAGATGTTACTGCGAAGGCTCCAACCAAGGAGCAAAGTGTCTAATTAGGAGTTGGGGCGACAGAATGGCGAAGGGCGGGCTGGACCAGTCTAGACTAGCCATGTGTATCATGATTTATTTAATGTAGATGTACATACGCGCGCGTATGTGCAGTGGCAGAAACGGAAGCCACGGTATTTTATGAGCCACGGAATGTTTCTGTGCTGTTCGTGAGTGACAGGGAGGGAAAGTTGTAGGACCTGCCCTTGAAGATGGATCGGCTATTGGCATAGGGTCCAAGTAGTCTTGCTATATCCAAGAGAGAGTTCCTGGACATATGACCGGAAGCGTATGTTTACTAGCAAGCCGTGGGGGATGCCTCGTAGGGCAAAGCAACAGGGCGGGAGCTGAGACTAGAGGAAGAGGTCTATCTCCGGCCGCAAAAGCGACAAAAAGGCTGAGGAGGGGCCTCGGCGGACGCGGCCACAAACTGGCAAGTCTCTGTCCATCCATCTAATCTAGGTTGTATACTAATTCAGGTGGACGTTGAGGTCCGGCGGGCTTTCACCATGCCATGTTGCTTGGCAATTAACGGGTTTCTGCGGGCGCGTCATGTATTTGAGAGGAAGCTATTTTTCTAGCCATGCAAGTAAGACTCTTCGGAGGGCCGGCCAGGATGAAAACCAACGCGGGGGCCAAGAACGGAGTGGCAAAAATCAAAAAAAAAAAAAAAAAAAAGAAAAAAAGCCCAGCGGGCGTTGGGCAGCCTGAGAGGGATCGAGGAGATAGAGATGGCAAGACGCAGAAAATAACGGAGGACAGGAACGGTGGAAAAAATGGAAAAATGGGAAAGGGATAAGGGCAGCAAAATGACAGTGCAAAAAGATGTGTTGAAGCTAGCAACGCCTCGTTTCGATCGAGGGACCTCCGGGTTATGAGCCCGGCGCGCTTCCACTGCGCCACGTTGCTTGCGAACTAAGCGGGTTTCCGGAAGGGCAGCCTGTAAATAGAGGTTAAGAGGAAGCTGTTCTTGGCCGCCGGCCACTTCACATGGAGACACCGGAACGACGCAAACTCAAGGAACTACAGTTTGAGCAAGACAAAGCCCCTGCACAAGAAGTTGAAAGGGAAGGAGAGGGAGCGGACGGAGGAGAGATCGGAGAAGTAGGGGGAGACAGGGAAAGAGGCGAGGAGGACGAGA